>CAUYQV010165478.1:0-108487 GCA_963574575.1 Galagoides demidoff | reverse complement strand
AAAAAGCAGCTGGGTGTTGTGGCTGGTGCCTGTGGTCCGAGCTACTTGGGAGGCTGAGGCAGGAGACTCGCTTGAGCCCAGGAGTTGGAGGTTGCTGTGAGCTATGATGCCACAGCACTCTACCCAGGGGGACAGCTTGAGACTCTGTCTCAAAAAAAAAGAAAGAAACATGTTCTAAAAATTAGGAATTCTTCTAGATTGTGAATTTATTGACAGTACAGAGAGAAATCTGTATTTAGGTAGACAATAGAAATAATTTTAATAGAAGGTAAAAAATGACCAGATACTGTTAGTTTCTCAGAATAGTATGGAAGCTGTGTGGCTATATGGTTTGCCAGGTCAGGTTCTGATGTTGCAATGCTATCTATAGTAGAACAAGAGCTCTGGGTCAGGAGACCGTAGTTTCCATCACATTGGTGCCGCTCACCAGATGTGTGATTTAGAACAAATGCTTTAACACCTGTGGATGTCCTCCCTTTTGTCCTCCGTAGAAGAGAGAAAATGTAGAAGAAAAATATACAATCTTGTCTTTGGCTTTCAGTGGACCTCAGTTCCATCTCCCATCCTGGCTGTGCCATGTAGTAAGTGGTGGGACCTCTGATCAGCAGTTTCCTCACTTGTAAAATAAGGGTTATACATAGTAACAGTAGCCAGCACATTAAGCTACACATAGAGAGACTAACACATAATGAATTATTATTAGTTTAATTTTATTTTTTTTTTTTTGAGACAGAGTCTCACTATGCCACCCTCAGTAGAGTGCTGTGCTGTCACAGCTGACAGTAACTTCAAACTCCTGGGCTTAAGCAATTCTCTTGCCTCACCCTCCAAAGTAGCTGGGACTACAGATGCCCCCAACAAAGCCCGGCTATTTTTGTTGTTGTTGTTGTTGTCATTGTTGTTTGGCAGGTCTGGGCTGGTTTTGAACCTGCCAGCCCCAGTGTATGTGGCTGGCACCTTAGCTGCTGAGCTATAAGTGTTGAGCCATAATAAATTATCATTATTGAATAATAAGTGGTAGCTATAATTATAGAATTAACTAAAAACTGTGGTTAGATCAGTAGAATTTAGAATTACTGTCTATCTCAATTTGTTCTTTCACCTTTTGCTAGATAGAAATAAAAGGAAAAGGTTACAGCTTAGGACCCCCCCCCCCATCTTCCTCTACTGATCTAGGACAATCTATCACAGTTTCTAGACCTGGATGACTCAGCTTCACATCCCTCCTCACCCTACTCCCAACATGTAACAGTTCTGGGAAGGAGGTAGAACTGTACATTTTAAGAGTAATTCCTCAGTTTCATTTCCCAAATGAACTCTGTCGGGATCCACAACCCTCCTCTCTAATAATGACCCTCCCTGGTGAAAATTAAAGACTCATTCATCTAAAGACAGCCCAATGTAAAATCGCACTTGTAAAATAACACCAGCTAAATCACCATCCTTCAACTCCACAGCAAATAGGAAGCTTTTAACCTTAGAGCACTTAAGAATTTGGGTTTCAAGAAGCCATAACCCAAAGGTAATACATGAATCTTTTGCGAGGAAACTTCCTGCCATGCTCTTTTGCTGTGGTTTTCTTCCCACCCACCTAAACCTCATGAAAGTAAAAAGAACAATCGATCCATCATGCACAGTGGGACCTGTCTAAAATAACTAAAATGTGATAGAAGGTGAGCGTGAGCCATGCATAGCGGCGGATGTGGGTTATCAAGCCAGGAGATGATTCATTAATATTTGGCACTGGTTGATAGAGGGTCAGAGGCAAATCCCACCTGCAAAGCCTCTGCACCGTGGCCTGACAGCCTGCTGCCCACTTACGTCCTTCATCAGCCACCCTGACTTGAGTAGCCTGGGTGCCAATGTGAGCCAGACGGTCCAGCCAGTGCATAAGACCATGCACCCAGTTCTGTATTCATGGCCCCAAAGAAATCAGGAGACTGACCTGCTAGAAAAACTCAGCTCATTTCCTTCACATCTCATCCCTAAATAAGAAACTTTAATTTAAAAAATCATAAGTCTGCTCCCACCCCCTTTTAAGATAAGAAGTTTTCCAAGCCTTTGAGTTAATGGATGATGTTTCCATAGGGTAAAGGTGGGGTAAGGGAGGGATAGATTAGGAGGTGAGGGATTAACTCCCACCCCTGTGACTCTGGCATAGTATCTGACAGGGCACTGATGAATTAAAGTATGATTACAAGTCAGGAATGCATTCAATTCTACTTCCTTTGCTCCCTAGGCTGCTTTGATTAACTCATTCTTTCTGAAAATATTTATTAACTATGTACACAGTACCTGAAATAGAGAGATAAAGAGAGGCTGGGCGCGGTGGCTCACACCTGTAATCCCAGCACTCTGGGAGGTCGAGGTGGGCAGATTGCCTGAGCTCAGGAGTTGGAGATGAGCCTGAGCAAGACCGAGACCCCATCTCTAAAAACTAGCTGGGGCGTGTGGCAGACGTTTGTAGTCCCAGCTACTTGGGAGGCTGAAACAAGAGAATCACTTTGAGCCTAAGAGTTTGAGGTTGCTGTGAGCTATGACACCATAGCACTCTACAAAGGGCAACAAAGTGAAATTGTCTCAATAATAATAATAAAGAGATTCTAGTCCTTATCTTGCCTTCAAGAAGCTCATTGTCTTGAATATTGGGGTCCATTAAAAAGAAATAAGTAGAGGAAAGGGAGGGTAGAGGTGGGGGAAGGATGGGTGGAGGGAGGGTGATTGGTGGGGACACACCTAAGGTGCCTTTTACAAGGGTACATGTTAAATGTACTAAGTGTAGAGTATACCTGTCTGAACACAATAACTAAGAAAATGCGGTGAAGGCTGTGTCAACCAGTTGGATGAAAATATTTCAAATGGTATGTAAAATCAGCACATAGTACCCTATGATTGCATTAATGTACACAGCTATGGTTTTATTAAAAAAAAGAAAGAAAGAAAGAAAAAGAAAAGAAGGGAAGAAAATAAAATGTATACACTAAGAAAAGCTGTGAATGGTTATCTTCCTAGAAAAAAAAAAACAAAAAGCCACTCACACACAAATAAGGCGCGAGATTTTACAAGCTCCTTTCACTCCAGCAATTTCAAGTTTAAAAACTGTTTCTTTGCTTTCCGAAAGCATAGTCAGTCAGAAAGAGCTGTTTATTTTCCTTCATCACCTTATAAACATTAAATTTGGGACAGCTATTCTAGAGAACAATAAAGAACTAAAGCAAACTGTAGGTTTTTGGCTTTTTCTTTTTCTTTTTTTTTTTTTTTTCTTTCTTCCATGAAGATCGGCTTGAAAAAAATGAGAGTGTGCGTTTTGGGAGTGGCAGGCAGGCAGGTGTGGAGATTATCACCAGAGAAAAGTTCACTCATCTTTCCCCGGAGGGCAGCGTAGATTCTGAACGCCACTGTCTTTGTTCCTGCCTGCTCTCAAGTGACTGTGCTCACCCAGCCATCGATCCCCTCTATGAAGTGTCTTTGTCATTTGTGGCTGTAAGTGAGGCAGCGGCTGCAGGCTGATGAGAGCGGCTGGCAGGTTTGGGCGCCCAGGAGCGCTTAGGTGGCTAGAGTTCCCCGCTGAGGAGGGCCTTATCGTGATGAAAGGAGCCAGGGGCCAGACACCAGGAGTGGTTCTGCCCTCTGTGTTAGCACGAGGACACTTAGCAGTTAGAGTCAGCGAGCCTGTCAGCGAGCCAGGCTTCTGGGCTTTCCCAGATGGGGTCCAGTGGAAATACTTAGAGAGTAAATGAATTTTAGTCTGGCCCATCCCAGCCAGGAGAGGGGAGATCACAATGAAAGTGGCCCTCATTGGAAAAGGGGGACGCGTCCCACCACTGTGGGCAAATAGGGAATCCTTTGAATGAGAACGACCCTGAATCTGGGATTATCCCACTTTTTATGCCTTTGTCTTAGGGTAATTATCAATTCTGCTCCCTCTCTGAAAGGAGACATTCTACTTTTAGGGCTGACACTGCACTTGAGAAGGCACTGTGGCTTGACACGGATTGCCCAGTATTACAGTCCTGGTTAATATTTACTCATCTAAACCCTGAGATTTCAGGCATACCTCTTTTGTGGAGTGAAAGCATTCTGAAAGACATCACAGTTTAAGGACACTAAGGGTGCTCAGCATTACTGGGGAGCCCTAGGCCCTATCCTTACAGAAGATTCATAGCTGGGATGGTTAGTGGCTTCTCAGATAAAACACTATGATCTCCAAGTGGGGAGGTCACAAGCCGTGGGGTTTCTGAGGGTCTTGAAATCTTCAAATGGGAGTTTGGTGAATATAAAAAGCCACGTTGCTTTAGATTTCTGATCGCTGTTATTTTTTGTTTGTTTTTAAGAAGCAATCTCCCTTTGTTGCCCAGGCTAGAGTGCAGGGGCATCATCATAGCTCACTACAACCTAGAATTCCTGGGCACAAATGATCCTCCAGTCTCAGCCTCCCAAGTAGCTGGGACTACAGGTGCCTACCACCACGCCCAGCTAATACTTCTCATTTTTGTAGAAACAGGGTCTCACTATGTTGCTCAGGCTGGTCTGGAACTCTTAGCCTCAAGTGATCCTCCTGCCTTGGGCTCCCAAGTGCTAGGATTATGGGAGTGAGGCAGTGTGCCTGGTCTCCGATTGCTACTATTGAAGGAAAAACAAATGTACAACAACCATAGTACAAACTGGGTATGTTTCTCACATGACTTACAATCATTTTTTGACCCAAAAAATTTGTGTAAGAATACAATTATGGACATAATCACAATACTATCATTATCTGTAGACTCTATCAAAGAGATAGGTAAAACGATAATTCTCTTTAAAAAAAAAAAAAAACACACACACAACTTCCTTCTCCGGGCATCAAGAGAATGATACCAAGATTGGTATCAAGATTATCTTCCCTGTTCATGCTAAAAATCTATTCTGACTCTTTTAAGTCTCCATCGGAGGCTTAATTCTTCGACTCTTTATTCCAAATCCCACGTGGGCAGGTGCCTATCTCTGACACTTCGCTGTTTCACTTGCCATCTGCAAATGGGGATGGTATTTTAAATCGCCTTGAGGAGTCTATATAAAATTTCCTTTACAGTATTTCTAAGATTGAATTTTTGTTCCTTCCATCACCTTGAGTCTCTGAAATCAAGACCTGTGCTGTAGGGCACAGTGGCCCTAACAGACATCGTCTGTATCTCTGACTCAAGCAAGATCTTTTAGACACCCTGATGGTAGGACAATCAGATTAAACAGGACAACATTTCCTTCTCCTGTAGTTTATTGAGAAAGTTTTTGAATTGCAATGGTTCTTTACCTGATCTCTACTTCTTTATTTCAAGATTACAAAACTTAAAGGGCTATCTGAGACATCAGCAAAAACCTCTGCCTATTTTAGCAATTAACATTAACCACCACCACCACCCCCCTTTATAATCATTCCATTTTCCCTCCTGCTGCTTAGGAAAATCTGAATTAAAAAGCCTGGTGCTGCTCAAGGGCAATTAATAGCACTGAGATGACAAAAGATCTTAGAACAGCTGACAAAGTGGCCCTGGGGGGAGAGATGGGCCCTGGCTCAAAGTCACAGTGGGAAATATGTGCCCCCGTGCAGCACGTGCTTTCTGTATAAAGAATGGAAAGATTTTCATCACTCAGGATGAAAAGTACACCACCAGAACCCACCCCATGCCAACTTGTTCAAAATTGGGCCTCAGACCCAGGGGCTGAATTGAAATTTGAAGCTTTGACATCCCCCCGGGCAGGGAGGGAGGAGAAGGGGAGGTGAGTGTGCCTCCTGTCCAGACAGGTGCCTGTCAGAGGGAACGGAGGGACATATGTTCGTTACCCATGGTCAGAGATGATTAGAGGACCCAGGGCGGGTGGACAGAGGGGGACATGACTAATGTCAGACAGAGGCTAATTAAAAGCAGGATCTCAGGTCTCTTTTTCTTCTCTCCACTGTGTTCCTGCCCTGCGCTGTACACACGCAATTTAACATGCATGGAGAAATGAGACCAACCATCTCTAATTGCCCGAAAATGACATAGTGTTTGTTGTCCCGGGTGCTGCTTCGCCCAGGTGGAAATTGTTTTCCTGATTAGCCTGCTCGCTCGGACTCCGCTGCGGTCCACAGTGAAGCTGGATTTTTTTTTTCCCTAATCTTAGTGAGACGAGCACAATTCAGGCTGTTTATTGCTGAAACAACAAGAGCAAATCATTCTAGACAATGACCATGACCCTGGATTGGCAATGGGACCAGAGAGAGGGAAAGCCCCCCTCACCCACAGCAAAGACGTGAGCATGGGCCTCTTCCCATCTGTCCTCCACCCTCTGTCCTGAAGCTAAGCCTGCCAGGTTCATGCTTCTTTGGGGCAGGGGAGGAGTGTCAAATGATCCTTTACTGAAACATCTTACCTTGTCCTTTTTAACTAGCTGAGCATTCCATGGCACCACTATTGGTGTCATCTATGATGTCACGAGGGTGGCGGACATCAACGTAGCAGCCCACTGACTGGGCAGTCCCCACAATCTCTGTAATGGTTTTGGAGACTTCTCTGGGTGCTGCATCTGTCTGTCAACGTTGACAATTTCATCAAAGTGATATTTCCGTTGTGTTTAATGTTTTTCTGTTTCTTCCTGTCTCTTGGTGTTTCCTTGAGGGCTTAGATGATGAGGGCAGAGGCAGAAGGTATCACTTCTGTCTGAGCCTGTCTGTTCTGGATAGTCAGTTTCACTGTAATCCTCAGACTTTTCTGGTCACTGGTTGCCTTGGTGATGTCATCGCTAACCTTTTTTTGAGACAAACCCAGGGGGCCGGTTTTGGGAGCCAGGTGGCACTGACTTCACCACTGGTGCATCTCAGGTACACAACTTTGATCTTGCTGGGGTTGAACTTAGGTGGCATGGTAGAGGCAGCTGGTGCCAGATAAACCCAGATTCGGATGACCAAAGAAAGTTGCATCTTGGCCTCCTTTGAACCAAAAGGAGGCTCATGCTTCTGACTTGGACTTCTGAAGTATTTCCTACCCTCAAGGTTCCTCATCCCAGGTCACACATTCCACCTCCAAGTCCCTCTAACTTGGTTGAGCTCAACCTAGCAGACCTGAAGGATTCACATGGGATTGTTCCCATGAAGGCTTCCAAACAAAGGGATAATTTTCACAGCATTCTTCTGTACAATTGCAAACATTTTCTATGGTATATGTGGTGGGAAAGAGGGAAGGGACATAAAAAAACTGGGGGAAATGCAGATACTGTACATGGAACAGCAAAGGCAGCTAAAATAGTTTGGCTACAGTAATACTGGCAGTGAAAATTCACTGAGTGCTTCCTCTGTGCCGGGCACCATGCTAAGATCTCATATGCATGCTTTTCTCATGTTCCACTAAGCCTAGGAGGTAGGCACTCATTCTACAGATAAGAAAGTTGAGGTTTAAAGTAGTTAAAGTGATGTAGTCAGAAGCTGCCTGAACCAGAATCCACACGGGTGGGTCTGTCTTAGAACTTGGAGACACCTGCTCCACTTCCTCCCCCAACAAACATACAAGTTGAGTGTCCAGTGGGTTTAATCTGTTATTGATCCTTTCTATGGATTCTTTAAGTTCCCTGAATGACTCCTTTGATTCCCTCAACTCCAATATATCCTTTCTAATTTTATCATGTCTTTCATTCATTCCTGGGGTCAATGTTAGATTTCGTCTGGGTGATTTTGCACTTCTCCTTCCATTGTCTCCCTTGGTTTTTGTTGGTTTCTCCTCATGTGTGCTTTCTGCTTGTCCTCCCTACTTTCTCTTCTTGCTTCCTCCTTCTCCTTAATTTTCCTTGTCTCTGTGCTTGGGTGTTGGAGTGCCCTCCTCAACTAGCTCCTGGGGTCCCTTGCTGTCTCATGGTGCCTCACAGTGACATTTCTGGGTGGGACAACTCAGTGAGGTGGCTGGATTGCCCTTACCTTGACCTTACTGAGATCTGCTGGTAAGGAGATGTCACTAGTCTGCCATCTTGAAGCTCTCTGTACATTCAAATTATCACATGTATCCGATGTGAATCAAAGCTTCTGGTTTCTTTTTTATTTTATTATTATTATTAGTAGTAGTAGTATTGCAGTATTGGCCAGGGCCAGGCTTGAACCCACCGCCCCCAGTACATGGGTTTGGTGCTCCGTTCCTTGAGCCACAGGCGCCACCCAAATCAAAGCTTCTTAATGATAGGTCTGAGTCTGGTTAACGGAACTAGATGTCAGTGGCACTTCTGCAATTTTTTTTGTACGTGAGTTGCTAGCCAAACCAAATAATAAGCACCCTAATTCATCACTAAAATGTCTATACCCACCTTCATGCTCATCTTACACAGAGCAGTGCTTACAGGGCCTGTGGCTTGTCAATGATTTACACACTGAGATTCTTGAGGAAGACACAGAATTACAGCTTGAAACCTAGAGCATGGGAAGGTGATGGTTCATGATAAAGGTTTTGAGATACACAGGAATCAAGAAACGTAAAATCCTTGCACGTGGAAACAAATGAAGACCTCCCAGCAACACTGGTAAGCGGAAGCTAGTTGAAACTAGCACAGGTGAGTCAGAAAGGATGCTGTCGACAGTGTCTCTTGGAAGTGAAATAACGGACCATAGGCAGTCTGTCTCCAAGCTTCTGTAGTTGCTTTTGTGAGATTAAAGTCCAGGGGAGCAAAAAGAAAAAAAAAAAAGTGAAAAAAGAAAATGTGTAGTGACCTACCTACCACAACTCAAAATGTGCTGGAGAAGGTAGAGAGGGCAGAGAAAGGCTGAAAGGAAGAAGTAGGGAGAAGCGTTTCTTAAAAGGTGCGATTCCTTTGGGAAGAGCGTGCATATCTCCAAATGGTAGTCAGTGTTTAAAGAGGGACCACTCTAAAAGCCAAAACCTCCCTCTCTTCAGAATGAACAGCTCTGCTCATCTGTGCTCCATTGGCGGTTAATGATGCACCATCACATAACATGTCTTTCATTACCGTCTGGTACTATCCTCTTCAGATTTTGTTATTTAACTCCTCATGTGTTATCGACCTGTCTTCCTAAGTATATGGTAAGCTCTTTGAGAGGGGGGGAAATGAAGTTTGAAATTATTTTCAACTCCTGTAGTGCCTAATGGAAAACCTAGTCTGTATTTATCAGCTGATAAGATGCTTGTGCTTATTTTTTTTCCTCCTATCTTAAAGTAGCAAAAGAAATTTTAGCTTAAACACACCAGAAGGATTCGAGGAGCATAGTAGAAAGAGCTTTGTTCACTGGGACTTTAGCGACTTTATTCCTGCATCTGCCCATCTGCTGATCCATTGTTCAATGTTCCTAAGAGATACCAACAAGAAGGATACAAAGGATAAATACAGGGCCACGTCCCTTAGGATTTTTCAGCTTAAAGGAGGAAGGAAGAGAGGTCAATGCTGACTAATAGTCACAGGAAAATGGAAATGCTTGAGGGTCTTGGAGACCTGGTAACCACATCCTCACACTTGTCTATTAACCCGCTCATTCATCCCATAAATATTTATTGAATGTGTACTGAAAAAATGGAGTATATCCATAAATATGATTGTATTCTCATGAAGCTTGCATTCTCACAGATGAGGTAGACATTTCCCAAAATCATGCCAGTGATTAGGTAATGTAAAGGCTGGAGAGAAGCACAAGCTTATACGGGAATGGGTTAACCCAGATTTGACCAAGAGCAGTTGTGATCAGACAAGCATTTGCCACAGCAGTTTCCTTGAAGCTGAGACTTTGAGGTTGTGCTGAGCTCTTTTCCACCTCAGCACAACCCAATCCGAGAGGTGGAAAAGAGCTCAACACAAACAAAACAAAAATTAAAGAAGACTGGCAAGTCTCCAGCATGACTAGGGTGGGGGTGGAGTTGTAGATGGAGCAAGATGAGGGCTATGAGTAAACAGGGCCAGAGTGTATGGGTGGGCTTGGGCATGGGTAGAGGTGGTTTTCATTTTGACTTCACTGGCTAACATCCAACCCTCTTTTCTACTTGAAGGCATCTCTGACTGTGCAAAGCATCCGTAACTTCTACCACGATAGTCTCCTGTCACGGGGGATAAAGAAGAGAGCTACTCCTCCCATCCTCCAGCATTCAAGGTATAATCCCCGGATGTATGTTCGGCCAATTGCCCACCTCCATGAGTCTCTGATTTTGGAATTAGAGGTGCAAAATCAAAGGGAGAGGTTAATGCAGTGGTATCCTGGTGGCATCAAGCAGTGGTGGTCACAGTCCCTGGCCCTCTGTTCTTCTAGATTCATCCTCCCATCTGTCCTCTAAGCCATCTCATTTCCCAAGTCACTCAGGGATTCTGTGAGCACCTTATTACACTCTTCCAAAGGGCTTCCTCTTTCTGTTTAAGATCATAAGAATTAATTCTGGTTTTTTGCAACCCTAAAGAACCTGACCTAGCAAACAGTAATAAGGACGCTAGCTTTTAAGCTGAGAGCCTTGGAAGCTGTGAAGGGTTCCACCTAGGGTGTAACAAGACTACATTTGAATTTTAACATCATTAAAAGGCCTTTATAGTTTTCGAATTACTTCCACGTGATTGATTTGGTTTTTATAGCAACCAGAGAAGTAGGTACTTGGTTTGCACCAAAAAGAGAATAGAATTGACACAAGCCAAGTGTGATTTTTTTCCAATGCAAAACAGCCAATTAATGGCCAAAGAAACATCCGAGAGCAGGTCTTCTGAGCTCTGGCACGTTCCTCTTTTATTATCCTACAGACATGGTACGTGGAAAACCTGGCACGTGGGAAGCTAGAGAGCAAATTTCCTGACTTCTGTGTCAGCAACTGTAGCAAATTGTTTCAGATTTATACACGAAAACACCTATGGACGTTTCTGTAACTGCTACGCTCAGCCTCACCACTTTTACAGTAGACAGTAGATCCACGTGGAGGAAAAAAAAAAAAAGGTAGCATCCCCAGAACACAGTGAGTCTGGAAATACTTCTCACCTCCAGTTAGGAATTTATGGATTCACAAATGTGCGTCGCTGTAGAGACATGTGCTCTCCGAAGCAAATCTGAAGCTTGGAATCGTAAGATGCCAAACAAGAAAAAAAGGTGTGCTGGGGAGAAGATCAAGCATGGCATTTCGTAGCTTGCTGGGAAGCAGTGGAGATTCAACATCAGATCAAAAGCTTTGATTTCAGGCCCTGAGTAAGAGACTTACCTAGTAGGACTATTATCAGGATTAAATGAAGGAATGCCTGGAAAGTTCTTAGCACAAAACCCAGTCTGGGGCAGCTGTTCTGTGAAGTACTGCTTTCTTTACCTTGTTTCTGGCAATGTGACATCCAGTAGGGCTGTGACTTCCAGGGGACAAGTGGGGATAATTCCCCTGGGTATAGGTCCAAGAGGATCTTTAGCACAAAGGGCGATGGAAAGAGGTTGGAAGAACGTCCAGGGGAAGAGGAAGAAGGTACAAGTTTATGGGAGTTTACAATATTTTGAGATTGGGGTGAAAGAGGAGTTAGTCAAGAAGGGTGGCAGAGGGCGGCACCTGTGGCTCAAAGGAGGAGGGCACTGGCCCCATATGCCAGAGGTGGCAGGTTCAAACCCAGCCCCTGCCAAAAACTGCAAAAAAAAAAAAAAAAAAGAATGGTGGCAGATTCCAGGTACCCCAGGTTGTGCTAAGGTGGGAAAGAGCTTGACACACACACACACAAAGAAATGAAATAGGACCAGCGTGTCTCCAGCATGGCTAGGAATGGTGGGGGCGAGGGAGTTATTAGGGTCTCCACTTACTCTCAAGGCCAATCATGTTCCTGTGATTTTCTTCCTAATACTTTATCTGGAACTTAGGTGACCTATTCAACCTTCAGGGTGGTTAGAGGAAAGAAACTGTCATTTGAAATGAAACCCACAGAACTTATTTCACTCTCTCTCTATATATATAATTTTTTTCCTAAAAACCGATGGATAAGAAAACTTGACGTTACCTCCCTTTTTTTCCCCAGAGAAACAAAATAATTTTTCGATAAAGACTGTTGTTTCCTATAAAAACCAAATATTTTTCTAAATGCAAATTTTATTTTCCCAAATATTTGATGAAAGCAAGCTGTAAAATTCTGAAGGAGTTTAGTCAGCTGTGCACATTGACTTTTGAAGTGTAAAATAAACCTTTGCTTAACAGATGTCGGGACTGTGACTTTGAGAGATAATGACAGTTTTTATAGTAGGTTGGTGGCAGAATTTCTAAGGGGAATGAATAAAGTTTTGGTGCCAAGTCTGGAAGAAAAATGACAACATGATTATTAATGATTGACTGAATTAAGGAAAGCAAAAATAAGTGTTTTTAATTTGTTTGATTAGACAGTGTAAACTGTTCCATAAATATCACTAAAATACATTTTACAAAGGGATGGGCTGTACTCGCAGGTAGGAATTAGAGTAACTCAAAGGCCCTCCCTCCAAACTCACCATGAATGAAATTGATTTAAAATAAATTCAAAAGCTTCACACAAGGAATCCAAGCGGACATGGAAGACTTTTTAATAACTAGGTTCAGACTCCACTTCCCTAGCCAAGGTAAAAAATAGAGAGAACTTTGCCATCCTGACAAATGCATCCCCTCTGGATGATGTAGGTCAGCAGCCGACACATTTAGTGAAATCAAAATTATTCTTCAGGCCATTTAGCCAAAATCAAATCCCCCAGGGTCCAAGTCCAATATCCTACAATCTCCCCCCTCAATCCAGCCTGCCTGCAACCAAGTGACTTCTGGATGCAGCTCAAGTTCTGTCTTTCTGCATGGACTTCTCTGAATCCTCTACTCTCTAAGCAGCTCTCCCTTCCCTGAAGATGAAGGTCTCGGTGTATTCTCTCCAGCGGCAGTTAGCACTGGTCATTCTTCGTTAGTCTAATTGAGCGGCCGGAATCCCAAAACCAGGGGTTGGGAGAACCTTCCATATTGGAAGGCCACGTTAATGTAGCTGTAATCAAATAAGGCTGCGTTCAAGACGCTTCGATTAGATGTACTTAAAAATACACATTATTCTGTAAAAGTCAAACTGTTACAAACTTAATAATTTTAAAACATGAAAACAATTTGTTAATTTTAAAGTGAACTATCCTTCTAGTGACTTCGTTGTATCTGCTCTTTGAAGGAAAGCATTTGAACAGTGGCAGCATGGAGGTCTGCAGTTTCAGCTGACCCTCCACACGGCCATCAGTCATCTGTGACTGCAATGGCTCTTGATTTGGATTAGGTAGGACAGTGTAGATTCTCAGCAATAAGTGTTTGAAAAGCAAGAAAGCATTTGGGGGGCATGTTCCTGAAGGCCTGGGTATTCTACTGCATTTTTCCATACATATTTCAATTGGATCTTTGTTAGTATCAATGACTTTAAAACATCACCCACTGAGAGCTCAATCCATTCCATATTATAGCTCTTTAGGTGCCCCCGGTGATAGCAACGAGGTGAGGCTGAGATGATGCATGATTCTCAAAGTCAGTGAACCTTCTCCTGTCTCTTCCAATTAATAGGCCTACAACATCTGCATATTCTTCAAAAGATTTTCTCCTGTCATCCTGCTCATCAGTGACCTTTGTAACTGGGGGGAAATGTGCATCTGACTTTTCCTTTTGAAAAAGAAGAGAGTGTATTGTTTGCTGGATTTATACTAACCTGGATGGAGGTGGAACACATTCTCCTTAGTGAAGCGTCACAGGAATGGAGAAGCACGAATCCTATGTATTCAACTTTGATATGAGGACAATTAATGACACGGTGGGGCATGGGGGAAGGGGAGACCAGACAGAGAGAGAAGGAGGGAGGGGTGAGGGGAAGGACAAGAAAGAAAAAAAGAAAAGAAAATAGTGACTAATGCTCACATGAATTGCATTCGATTTTGACTAAGGTACATTACTTAAACATTCATTTTTACTTCAACCTGTTAATATGTTGTTTAGGATACAGGATACCGCATCCTCATTTAAAAGTGAATTGTGTTTATAATTTCCCCTTTATAATAATATATTTTTTCCAATTTTAATATCAGGTGTATCCAGGTTAAGCAGGAAAAAAAAGTGTATTGAAAAAAATGTAGCTTTTTTTTTTTTAACTGCTTAGGTTTTTTGTCACTTATATACACTTAATTTTACCTTGCAAGGAAGTATTCAAATCATTTTGACTCAATATGACCTAGAAATGCTTCATTCCTCTAGAAATCTTCTTTCAATGATTCATGTTGCTGATTCTGTTCTTCATAAAATTTAACTCTCTGTTCTCACAGAGATAAAGTTTTAGCTAATATCCATCCCTGCAATAGCCAAAACATTTTATTATTGTTTTAAATTTTATTCTTGTTATTATTTTCAAAACAGAATCTCACTCTGTCACCCTGGACAGAGTGCTGTGGCATGATAGCTCACAGCAGCCTTGAACTCTTTGAGTTCTACCAATCCTCTTGCCTCAGCCTCCACAGTAGTTAGAACTACAGGCGCCCACCATAAAGCCTGGCTAATTTACATTTTTTCTTCTTTTTTCTTTTTGGTAGAGACAGGGTCTCACTCTTGCATCGATTGCTCTTGAACTCCTGATCTTAGGCAATCCACCCACCTCAGCCTCCCAGACTCCTAGGATTACATGTATGAGCCACCGCCACTCCTGGCCAGCCAATGCATTTTAGAATGATACACAGCAAACTCACACTGCATACCACATCATTCAACTTGAGCTTGTTACAAAACTGACAATACAGTGTTGCATTTGCACGAACATAGTGAAGTGCACTTAAGTGTTACTTTAAAAAGTAACTTCAGGGCAGAGATTTTGCAGTTGAAAGATACAATGAAACGAAATGAGAGTATCAGGATCTGTTAACATTGTCTTTATCAGTGCAACAAACCCTTCATGTTTTCCTTTCACGGAAAGTGCACCGTCTATACATACACTCCCCAAATTTACCAAATTCAGTCCAACTTCACCACATTTACCTTGAAAGTTGTTGAAGATGTCTACTCCCCATGTTCTGTTTGCAAGAGTACCAACCAAATAACTCTTCAAAGCAAAGAAAATCTTTTATTTATGGCCTGAGTGAAATATAAAACCTGCACTGAGTCAATAGCATCAGTTGATTCATCCAAAGCAATTGAATAATATATATTTTCCTTTGAAATATTCTGTTAAGTTGAAGGCCAATTCTTGCTGCCAGTCAATTACAGTTTTCCTTGAGAAAGGCAGCTATACTTTGAAACATTGTCAGGGTCCAATTATCTAACAGGGGTCTTCAAACTTTTTAAATAGGGGGCCAGTTCACTGTCCCTCGGACCATTGGAGGGCCAGACTGCAGGCCCCGGAATGAGTCCATTGCTAAGCAGGACATGCAGTGGTGGCAAAAACACCCAGCAGGCCAGATAAATGTCCTAGGCGGGCTGCATGTGGCCCGTGGGCCGTAGTTTGAGGACACTTAAGATAACTTCAGCAATGCAGTTTTTCACAATTTCTACATCACTGACTGGCTCCCCTTTTCCTGAGTATATAAGCTACTTTATAAATTGCTTCATTGGCATTATTTCCAGGTCTTATTGCTGCTTGAAAAAATTGTCTTTTTTTTATTATTTCTTATAGCATAACTGTGTGCATTAATACAATCATGGGCACAGTGTGCTGTTTTCATACACATTTTGAAATACTCTCATCAAACTGGTTAACATAACCTTTATGTCATTTTCTAAAAAATTGTCTTTTGCTTTTGTTTTTCATTTTTTAATTTCTGTAATATACCTTTTCCTGCCTCTCCCTCAAATTTAAAGTATTTTTGGTCCTTACGAGTGTTTTAGCACTGATGAGCATTGAATTTCTTGAATGTTGATATTGCATTATTACAAAGCAAGCAAATGATCTTATCTTTAGCAGAAACAAGGTAATATTGCCATTCCCAATCCTCACTATAAAATCCGTTTCTTCCTTCCATGCTCTCTTGGTCTTCTTTGACGCGACTATTTGGCTATTATAGAGTCACATACCTATGGGGGGGGGAGTTTCAGGGACAGTTTGTGTCACATGTCTCTGCCCTTCCCCCACTGGTTTGTGACCATTTAAGCAGACAGAATTTAAAAATACTGTCAAGCTGTGCAACTATTCACAAATTCCACTTCAAACAGAAGCACAGAGCACCATTGTCAAAAGCTGATAACAGACTCACTAGTGTACTCGAGCCCCATAAACTCTTTGCCAACCAGCCTGGTGTGGTAGTGGCACCAGTTAGGCAGGGAAGTTAGAACTAAATCATGGGGGTAGCAGTCATCAGCTTAGCCCTTATGGCTTCCTGACGTTCTAATTGTGCCAGCCAGCCTGGAAGACTTATTTTGTTGAAACTTCTTTTATTCATTGGTATTTTAAATATGTTCATTTAAAAATAACATAAAAATATTTAAAAAATGAAAAAAATGTATTAATACAAATTAAAAGATTTGCTCTAAAAAATTGGGATTCAGTCAAATGGCCACATTTAAGAACCTAGAAGGCCACATGTGGGATTTAAGGTTACAGATTCCTCATCCCTTCCCAAAACCATGAATTCCACCTGGTTCTACTTTGGAGAGATAGGCTTGAGAAATGAAATGGATAGCCCTGGAATAGTTTACCAGAAGGCTAAAGCCAGCACCAGACTGAATGTCCTTTCTACCTGCCCTCAGTGTGTACCTTGACTCATCATGGCACCAAGGACATGGTGGGATTAAAGGACACCCACTAAAGGGAGAATTCTGAAAACTTGGCTCACCCTGAAAAAGTACATTCCTACAACTAAACAGACCAGAGCTCGTCCTTGAATTTAAGCTAGAACTTCCAACTAGTTCTCACGCTGTCACAGCTGTTGATTTTCACATCTTCAGTTGGTCTTTTAGTTGGATTGGAAGGTATGGAGTCTACTGTTTCTTTTTTTCCCCTTAAATTGTGAAAACATTGAAGCATTTTTCTTTCTCTACCTCTTCCAAAAGTTTTTGGAACAAGTAGAACGTAAAATGGCAACGGATGTTCAATGTATAATAAATCCATAAAATGTTATTCTTAGAAAGTTTTCTAGATTGTAAAGACAGAACTTATTATGTAATCATTAAGATAAAGTTATTAGAGGATTGGGCTATAAATACTAAAGGACCATAAAATCCTAGTATACACAAAAACCATTGTCTTACAAAAAATTAAAATGTTATCTCTGGATTACAAACAGCATTATCACCAGCCAGGCTAACTATATATCATAATAATGCAAATATTTTAATTTACCTATTGTTATTATTTACTTCTCTATTTTATGAGAGAGTCGATCTTCGTATGCTCATGGTCTGAACACATCTTTTTCAAAAGACCAGTGTGGCCAAGGACCATGATACTGGCTCTTGAAATTTGAATATATGAGCAGATCTATTGATTTGCTGCCACTAGGGATGTAGGAAATTAAAGATGAATATCATGGCGTTGGTTCTGCTGTTTTTCAATCAACATTATTGAGATTTAAATTGCATACAATATGATGCATAATTGTAAGTGTTCAATAAGTTTTGACAGGTGTATATGTGTGTGTACCTGTATAACTACTATCTCAGTTCAGAGAAAGACCATTCACATGACCCTCCCCCAAAGAATTCCGTGGTGCCCTTTTATAGTCATAAACTCTCCAGAATAACCTGCCCCAGGAAATGACTGACTTATTTCCACTACAGATTAGTTTTGTCTGTTCCAGAATTTTACATAAATGAGATCTTGAGTTATATAATCTTCTATAACAGACTAGTCAAGAAAGACAAACGAGGACATCAGTCATCAATACAAAAAGAAGAAAACATAATCCATTGACCTTGTAGATATTAAAATGATAATAAGAGAAAACTACACACAACTAGTGTGCTTAGACCAGTGTGGCTCAAACTTTCTTATCTCACAGTACACTTGAACCTATAGCTAAACTTCCATGGCACACTTAAATCATGTCAATCAAAAAAAGGAGTGGAAAAAAGAATATACTTACTGTGCTTTGAAATTCTTTTGAAAATATTTTAATGAATGATCTTTAAAAATTTTCACAGCCACAGCACACCAGTTGAAAATCACTGGTTTATTTAGACCTTGTGCATTTAGTGATTTTTGTTTTTAAATGGTTGGATTAAAATCAACTATTTTGAGATCTAATTTCTTCCATTTTTTTTTTGCTTACCTTTTTCTTCTTTTCTTGCCTTCTCTAGGTTTAATGAAACATCATAATTCAATGTTATCTCCTCTATTGAATTATTATTCAACTTTTCTAAAATAATTGTTAGTTCTTTTTAAACAATTTGTGTCTATCTTCAAATAAATTACATTGTTTCATGTATTGGGTAAGCACTGTCCTAACAGTATGCTGTAAACATATAACATTGTTATTATTCTTTTAGAGCAGTTAAGAACAGGAAACATTGAATTGTATTTTACTCTCATCTCCAATGCTCTTGGCTTCTTTTTTGTAGATTCAAGCTTCTGGCTCATATCTATTCTTTAGACTGATGGATTTCCCTTAACATTTCTTATAAAGTAGGTCTGCCACCAAAGCATTCATTCCCTTCATTTCTATTCATTGGAGGAAGTCTTTGTTTCTCTGGATACAGAATTCTGAGTCGACAGTTTACTTCCGCACTTTAAAGATGTCCTACCACTGTATTTTTCCTTTCATGTTCTCTGATAAGGAGTGAGTTGTAATTCTTATCCTTTTCTCTCTGTAGGCAAAGTATATTTTGGGGTTGGGCTGCTTCACTATTTTCTTGTTTTGTTTTGTTTTCAGCAGTCTGAATGTGATATTCCTGGATGGTTTTATTGAATGTTTGTTTTTGTATTTATCCTGTTTGGTGTTCTCTGGGCCCCTTGGATCTATGATTTAGAATTTGTTATTAATTTTTGGAAATCCTCTGCTATTATCAAATATTTCTTCAGCTCCATTCTCTTTCTCTTTTTCTTTTGAAATTTCGATTATGCATATTTTAGACAATGTGTCTAAAACTCTTGGATGTTGTGTTGTGAGATTTTTCCCCTCTGCTCTTGCATTTCGGCTCGCAAAATTTCTATTGATCTATAAAAGTTCACCGATTTCTTCCTTGGCTGTGTCAAACTTACTGTTAGGTCCATCAAAGACAGTCTTTACCTCTGTTACTATGTTTTTGTCTTCATTTCACTTTTTCTTTTTTTGAGACAGAGTTTCACTTTGTCATCCTCAGTAGAGTGCTATGCTGTCACAGCTCACAGCAACCTTTAACTCTTGGGCTTAAGCGATTCTCTTGCCTCAGCCTCCCAAGCAGCTGGGACAATAGGCACCTGCCACAACACCCGGCTATTTTTTTGTTGTTGTTGTTGTTGTAGTTGTCATTGTTGTTTAGCAGGCCCATGCCAGGTTCAAACCTGCCTACCTCAATGTATGTGGCTGGTGCCCTAACCACCAAGATATGGGCATCGAGCCACATTTCACTTTTTCTGACAGTTTTAATCTCTGTTGAAATAGCCTATCTTATCTTGCATGTTGTCTACCTTCTCCATTAACATCTTTGATACATGAATCACAGTCGTCTTAAATGCTATGTTTGATAGGTCCATGCACGTGTCACATCTTAGCAGTGTAGTTATGATAATTTTTTTCATCTCTTAAGATTATGTATTTTTTAATTTTTGCCTTTTCTTATGCTTTATAAAGTTTTTTTTCCTTATATTTTGTAAAGTTGGGCATGTTGTCAAGAACAAAGATAGACGATTTTTATGCTGCTAGGACTTTAGTGTAGGGTTTTATGTTAGTATAGTCAGACATTGGCCTGGGCTTGAAGTCTGCTGTTGTTATGTTCCTTGCTATTTAGTTTTGTTTTTTATGGTTTTACTTACCCAGAGTCAACGGTAGTTCAAAAATATTAAGTAAAAAATTTCAGAAAGAAACAATTCATAAGTTTTTAATTACATGTTGTTCTGGTAGTGTGATAAACTTTTGTGCCATTATATTCCTTCCTGCCTGGGATGTGACTTTTACCTTTGTCCAAGCACCTCCAAGCTCTAGGTGTTCCCTGCCCATTAGTCACTTACTTACCATCTCTGTTGTCAGATCAATTGTGGTGATATACCAGAGTCTGTGTTCAAGTAGTCCTTGGTTTACTTAGTAATGCCCCCAAAGCACAAGAGGAGTGATGCTGGAAATTAGGATATGCCAAACATAAGCCATAAAGTGCTTCCTTTTAATGAAAAGGTAAAAATTCTCAACTTAATAAGTGTAGAAAAACACTGAGTATGGTGGCTCCTACCTTTAATCCTAGCACTCTGGGAAGTAGAGGTGGGCGGAGGGCTTGTGTTCGGAGTTCTCAAGACCAGTTTGAGCAAGAGTGAGACTCCATCTCTACAAAAGAAAGGAAGGAAGAAAGAAAGAAAGAAAGAAAGAAAGAAAGAAAGAAAGAAAGAAAGAAAGAAAGAAAGAAAGAAAGAAAGGAAAAAACAAAACAAACTTTATCTAGCATCAGAAATTGGAGGTAAATATTGGGCTCGGAAATTGGTTTGATGTCCTGTTGTGATGTTTTCTAGACTATCTTAAAACGTCAGAAATGAATCTATATTCAAGTAACATTACTTGACAAACATCCAAGGACTCTGGGAAAGAGACAGAATGAGTCAAGAAGCAGACTCCTGTGTGTAAAAGTGTCATAAAACTTACCAGTTGGTCCTTGAGTTTCATCAGTCAAAAAGCAGTCTAGCTTGTTTTGTGAATAGTCAGCTTTCCCATTGTTCTCGCCTAGACTAGACCCTGAAGCCCACAGGGTTTGCCAATACCTTTGGTTTGTGGTGACAGGAGCTTCTCCCTCCCATGGCACACCTTCCTAGCCCCTGGCACTCCGAACTCCACACCCTCTTTACTTTGATGTTTACCTACGTGTCTTGTTCTGTTTGTGATTTTGGTCTCTATGTTATGAATGACTTGTAAGTTCCCAGCAGAGCCTCTAATGAAGGAGCTCATCCCTGAGTCCCAACTATGTCCCTAGAACAGCAACAGCTGAATCCCTTCCTGTTACTCTACCAGGGGAAGAAGAACACGGAATCATTTTCAGTTATTCAACTAAATTCACTGTGGAGTTGCCCTAGCCCTTTGAGCTTAGTTAATAAACTGCATAAATGAAAATAAAAATTTTCACTATCTAAAGGAAACCATCTCAGGCTGACAATGAAGTTGGTCCATAGGTCAGAAATTGACTAAAATACAGTGTTATTTTTAGCACACATACCATAAGAAAAGATTAGAACTTTGGGAATTAGATTGTGGACATGTCAACCCAAGAGTCAACTGAAATTCTTTATTCATCTGAAACTACTCAAATATGTGCACATACACAAACACACACACATGTCCAACCTCACACACACACTTCATTAAGGCAGGGGGTGCATGATTTGTTAGCTAGTGTTTAAAACTCAAGTTGAAATTTATTATGAAGTTAAGCTACTGGTAACTGGAAATAATGATTTATTTCCAATCTCAATTATTTAATTTTTTTTAAAAAGATGGTTTACAAGATTTTTAAAAATTACATGTGTTCATAAGAATAATACTTGAGGAGTAGGGAAAAATGAATTACAATATGTAAATATAGATGATATTTTGAATGTGTCTCCTGTAGCTTTCAGGTTACTTTGGGGAGAAAAAAAAATTTAAGTTGAATGATAATTTCCAAAGGGCAGGGATTACCCATGGGATCATTTATAAGTGCTACTTCCAATTTTTCTTCTTTCAGTCTATTTTGGTTACCTTTTGCTGTGTTTGGTCAGTTTGAAGAAGTTTGGCTCAGTGTATTCGCCTGTCCCAGGAAAAGGTTTCCAGTTCAACACATAATCAGCAAAGCTGCAACTCCCCTCCATTCAGTCTGGTATTTTTTCCTGGGAGCCCATCATCTTCATGTTCTCCCCTAAAACTGAAGGGAAAAAGTCCTTATTGGAGGCATGAAGGAAAACTCTGCTTATAATATCATTTGACTCTCCATTTCTACAAATTGTTAAAGATTAGTGATAAATTATCTTGAATGACATTTCATCACACTCTTAAAGAAGTATGGAGACTTGAACTTGAAATCAAACAAAATCCAATGATACACATTATTGGCAAATCTCAAAGTTTTAAGGAATAGGCTAGCAAATTCGGGGTCCTTGAAACTCTAATAAAATTTAAGATGCAAAGAAACTGAAAGTAGAATATTTCTTGAGTAGCTCTTTTATTTTTATCTTGTTTGATACACCAGATTTGTACAAGAAGGCTGGGAGGACGGAGTCTTCTGACATCCTCTTGATGTTTTCTACATCAAACCCCTTGCCTTGAACAATACCTTGAGTATCTATTGATCTCTATAATTTTCTGAATGTTTGTATCACATGTTATTCTCAAGAAGGCAATGAAGTTGCTGTTTCCAAAAGCTCTCAATTCTGAAATATAAGAAGAGTACTTCCAAGCGTGGAAACGCAAAGGTCACCTAGACACAAGGTGGTGAGCAGAACATGTGATAATCTCTATGATAAAACTGAAATATGCATCTCTCAACATGTAAGCCCCTTGGGAGAAGATTCTAAATAATCTGGCAACTTAAAGGAAAATGTATGCTTTGATTGCTCTGATGTACCACTCCTCTCAGGAGCGAGGCATGCCACAGGAGTGAAGGTAGATTTCAGGGCTGCATTTCTAATTATCCCCTCCCCTCAAAATCATTCCATGTGTATTATACAAAAACACAACCTCAAAAGAATGAAGTGCTGATTTAAGAAGGCTGAATACCATTTACCTGTTCATGCATTTTACCATGTCCTCTACCTTTTTCTCTGTTCTCCCCCCCAATTTAGAGCATGTTCTTTCATTATCTATTTATGGCTTAATATTTATAACCTAATGATAATTAAATAAATTTATTTAGAACAAGGAATTCATCTAATAACTCATATTTAATGGATGCCAACAAAATAAAAGTGTGCATTTTGCACTATCTGAGTATTTCCGGGCTTCCTTAGACTGGTTACAACTGATGTTGGAAGCTTTGAAATAAAGCAGAAGGGAGAAGTTCTTTGGTTTGTGGTCTCTTTCAAAGTACTTAAGAGTTTTATAGTCATTGAAGGCGAATAACTAACTATGCACAATTGCAATTTTTTCTTCTGATTAAAATTTCAAATGAGCCCAATCATAGAATTGTGACTTCATTTTTCAACAATGTATGGAAAAGAAGAGTTTTAAAGGTTTGAGTTGTATAGAAGTTCTGATTGTATCCTTTACAGTTGTAAGAAAGTCTTGACTTTTAAAAGCAGGGTAGAAATGTCACCATCTGCCGTAGGAATTTTGATTAGAAACTTTGCTATCAAGATTCATCAATTCTAAGACACCTAAGTATTTTAAAAACTAAAATCTGAAATTGGCGTATATCTTACAGTGATGATATCTTAGTATTTTGTCATAATTTAATTAGTAGTGATTTTTTTCCCCATGCCTTAGTACTGATGATATCTTACTTTTGTTGAAATACTATCGTTGCTACCATGGAAGAATTTATCGGCCTCGTTAATATTTGTGTTTCTAGTAACTTGGTTTCACATTCCGCCCTGTATCATCCCCAGATCCCAGCTTATGGGACTTTTCTTCAGGGCTACAGTTTTCCTGCCTATAAAATAAAAACAGATGGATCAAATAGTTTCCATGGTACCTCCCATCTTGAATGTGCTCTGATCTCCTTCTTTACTGCCTGGCTGATTATCTTTGCAACTTCTGAAGAAGAAATCCCCCAAGGGCACAGCAGATATATTTCCTTAAATGAACACAAGGAGGGAACAACTAAGGAGTGAGCTCTCACTTAAGTAAAATAAAGATAGTTCAGGCAGTCTCATCGCAGTTGCTGAAAGTTAGGCAAGATCGTTTGAAAAGCTTTCCTTTACATGACTCAGATTTCTGGGAAGACTTGTAAGACTTTGGAGAGGAGAAAAAAGATATTCTTACTCTTTTTTTTTTTTTTTAGTAAAAGAAGAAAGTTTCAAAGAGCTGGTGGTCTTCATGTGTTCTTCGTTCGATCACTCTGAGAACAGGACCTGAAGGCCACTGCGCGCTCTGTGGATGAAGGGGAGGCCTAATTGTAAGTATCACCCTACCCCAGGCTCCTGGGTAACACAGAGTTCTTTACTGGGACTGAGGCCAACTTGTATTGCTCAAGCCCGAAAACTTGATCCTCCTTCCTGTTTCATCACATTAATCAATCAAAAATCATATTGATCCTCCTTCCTCACATCACATTGATCAATCAAAAATCATATTGATTTTCACTCATAAATGTCTCCTGAGTCTTCTCTGGAGACATTTATGAGTTTTGCCACTAACACTACTTTGACTTCACCTGGATTATTACAACAACCTTCCTAATCGTCTCTGTATCTGGTCTTGCCGCCTCCTTTTTGTTGTGATGAGGCAGCTGTGGTTAAAAGTTTTAATGTTTGAAACATGGGAAGGACTTCCCGGCATGGAAACTCAAAGCCACCTACATACAATGTGATGTGCAGAATTACGTGAAAGTTTCTTATGTCTTTTTGGTTTTATACAGTTCAATAATTCTTTATTGCCTTTAGCAAAAGAATCTAAGTTTCTCTTTACAACAGCACTTACAATCTTTATTATATTATTCAGAGAAACTAATAATATTTACATGGCTTACAGGAACACCCTCCTCAAACAGGAGTCTGCATTGATTTTGGGATTTTTTTAAAGAATAATTGTCTTCTGTTTAGGTCATATCATTAGAATAAGAAAAACTAAAATAGAAACTATTAGGGAACATAGACAGGGCTTCAAGATGGCTGACTCGATACATCTGGATACATTTGGTAATCCTTTTTTCCACAAGAACAGTCAAAATAATGAGAAGCTAACCACACTTCCAATAGATCATGTAAGAGGGAACATTATAATGTAATAGAAAAGTGACAGGAAACAAAGCAATACTTAATGCAAAGAAGAGGAGGAAAGCCAGGTAGCCTGTTTGGCTGTAAGTGTCTGGGTGCCTGAAAATTTTTCTAATGTAGCAAAAGGTAAGTGAAAGACCCCCAGGGTTTGAAATTTCCAAAAGAGACTCCAGCAATCCTAAACAATGCCCCTTAACCCATACTAGCCCTGAAACCAACATAGGGAGTTCCCTGGAGACCACCCTGGCCGCTGCTCCAGAGAGAAAGCTCATTCTGAGTTCCATAAGCCCCAAGTCCTAAGCAGCTCTAGAACGGTCCCACTGTATGTGCCCAAAAGCCCCTGCATCTCCCATCCTTAAACACTACTGGTATTCTCTGCCTATAGCCACTGCCACTAGAGCTGAGGTGGGAGTTGCCAGGAGCCATCCAGCCCACACTCAACAGGAGGGTGACCAAGAAAACCACCATATCTGCAGCCACGGCCACTGCCAGCAGCTGCCACCACTGGGGATAAGAGATGTGACCTGGAGAGCAGAGGAGAGGCCATGAAGGCTGGCCTACCCATAGCTAGTTGGGGCCTCGGGGTGAGCCACTGGGAGCAGTCCTGTCCTATACAACAGAGAACAAACTCCTCTGCCTATGGTTGCCTTCAGTTTCAGGCTGCTGCTGCTGAGGCTGAAATGGAAACAAATCTGTGACTCTCAGCTACCTACCTAGGCCTGCTAGCACTGGAACTAACCTTGCCTTCTCCAGTAAAAGTGTCATAGGGCATCTACTGCTTCCCCTGAGCATCACACAGGAGACTTGAGGATTACCCTACCCCTGCCTATCTCAGACAGTGCCTGTAGGCACTGGGGCCTGGGCACGGGGCCACTCAGCTGGCTCCGGCCTGCCCAGTACATACTACCGGGGGGATCTGGAAATCACCCAGACCAGTCCACCACTGCTAGTACCTGAACACTCCTCCCAGTGAACTGAGGTCAGACCTGACCAACATGCTGTTTCCACTGCACTGACAAGGACTCACAAGTCCTACCTGCAAGCTTGGGGACAGCCCCTGCAGTTGGTGTAATCACCACAAACACAAATCTGGACCACTTGGGACACAGAGTGTTGTCCCACCACTGATACACCATTGCCTAGACCACACTCACCTCTTGATGGGTTGAAGAACCCACAAGCCCATCAAACCCTGCCGCTGCCGTTCTCAGCACCTGAGCAAGCCCTCTGCAGGCCCAAGAATCAACCTTCATGGATCCAATAACACCAGTGCCAGAGTAGGCCACCCTAAGGCCCAAGGACAGGCATGCTTAGCCTACCACTGGCCACCACAGGGAACTGAAGACTGGCCCATCTGACATCTAAGTGCCCCGTAAAACCTCACCATAGGCTTTGCTAACAACTGCACTTCAAGCCACTGAGACAATCACAGACAGCACTAACCCTGTTTAGAGTCACATACACCCTGCTACACTACCATATACACCCAGAATCAAAGCCAGAGGGTCTACCCAGTGAAAACCATGCAGATATCTTAAGGAAAAAGTCCTCTCCTGTGAAAACAAATTCAAAAATTTGGAAGAAGAAAGTTCTGTACCCAATATATCAATATCAACACAAGGACAAATAAAACATAAAAAAGCAAGGCACTGCGACACCTCCAGAGGAAAGCAGTAATTACCCAGCAACACATTCTAATCAAAAAGAAATTTATGAAATCCTTGCAAAAGAATTAAAAAATAAGGCCAAATGATTGGCTCAGGCCTGTAATCTCCCAGCTCCCTGGGAGGCTGAGGCCAGTTCATCACCTGAGTTCAGGAGTTCAAGACAACTTGAGCTAGGGTGAGACTCCATCTTTACTAAAAATAGAAAAACTAACTGAGGTTATGGTGGATGCCTGTAGTCCCAGCTACTCAGCAGGCTAAGGCATGAGAATCTCTTGAGCCCAAGAGTTTTTGAACTATGACACCACAGCACTCTCCCTAGGGCAACAGAGTAAGACTCTGTATCAAGAAAAAAAAAAAAAAAAAGAAAAAGAAAAGAATTAAAAAGTAATGACATAAAAAAATATAATAAATAAAATAAATCAAGAAAATAATTTAGGTTATGAAAGAGAGATAAGATCACTACCAAGTTAGGAGTGAGTAGAGATACTTCCATTAGTTGTTTTCGAAACATCATGGTAGTGCTTATTTTGTGTGCCAGAAAAGAAAAACCTTCTGCTTCCTATACTTGTCTTATTCCTCGCTAAGTCTGTGGGGGACTTAGATGCTATAGTCGGTGTGGAACTTAGACATATATGAGTGAACCCCCTCTTAAAAGGGAAGCGCCTTTCAATACCAGCTACAGTTCAGAATCTACCCACTACCCCCAGTGCTGTCTGCTGGTGAAAAACCGTCAATAGCACTGAGTGGCCCTTGCTCCCCTCTGAGCATTGCTCTTATTGACGTCTATTTAGATTTTTCTTTATCATGAATGCTGAGCTTTTCTGAGTGTAAGACCTATCATATTTTGCTCAACTCTGACCGTGGTTATGGTGGTTGTTGCTCCTCTTGCTGAAATTGCATTTTTTGATAAATTAGACTTCTGGGCTTGGCTTATTCTGACCACAGCTAGTTGTCACTTCATATTTCTATCTGTAAGATATAACTATCTTCTCTCTTCAAAACCAACAATCAAAATAAAACCCTCTTCCCTCCTTTTAGGTGTCTTTGGAATGTTCCTGGGAACTGTGGAGAAATAAAAGAAATATAGGACAAAGTTCCTTCTCTCAAAGGCCTTATTCTAGAGTTCATAGTGATAAGAAGTTCAAGGAGCCAGGGAACAACAACAGCAACCATTTGTTCAAACAAATGTTGAACATCTTTAATAAAACTTGGATTAATTATGGACAGAGGGCCAGACATTGTGTGGAAAGCTGTCTTGCATGTGTTTCCTGTAACAGTACCTACATTCAGCCTTGAACTGTAGTTTTAGCATCTCTCAGTAGTGATTGCAGAGGAAAAAGAACTCTCATGAAAGAAAAGACATGGTAAGAAAAAGTATGTCAGAAGCAGGGAACTCTTAATAATGTAGTTGGTTAAAACATAGGCTAAGAATTCAAATAATGAAAGCTAAGTCTATAAAAAATAAAGTAATAAATACTATAGAAGTATTTAGTTTACATTTGTTTTTTTTTTTTTTAAGAATTGGCATAATCAAGGAAAGTCTCCATTTATATTTATAGGAAGATTAATGTGGTAGTGACAACCAATGGTGTAAAACATCAATTCGGAATGGAGAAGTGTTTAGTCTATGGTAACTTCTCGAGGTTTGATTACTTACAGTAGGGAACAAGTAAGATCATGATAAGAATTTAAAAGAGAATGTGAATGTGATAGATACTCCAGGACTTAGGGTCTTGTACAGGAAGGAACAGAGGGTGGAAGGCACCTTTGAGATGTATGATGATCAGAATGATCAAAATAAATCAGTAGTACCATAAACAGGTGAGGTGGGTGTAGTGCATATGTGGGCTGGGACAGGGAAGGAAAAATTGAGGTGAGCTATTGACCATCCAGTACGTGGGTGGGACAGAAGAGTAAATCTGTGAAGATAAGTAAGGCAGAAATTTTAGCCCTTCTATATGGAAATGGTTATTAATGACAATTGATGACATCACTGAGATAAGAAGGGCATGAAAAAAAACAGGGTACTTACATTCTTTTTTTTTTACCAGATCCTGCATTTAGTGTTTCATATATGTCATCTCATTTACCTAGTATGAGAATTCTTAGAGAAGGTCCAAAGGGACAAGAAAGAAAATATATCAATGGAGAAAGAAGACTGGGAGGGAAAATGGATAAAGAAAAAACATTGATATGCCGTCATGTTATCTACAGCAGAAGAAAAAGAGAGTGATGGTGTTGAGCGTTTTTTTCTATGGTAAGTACTGCTGCTATGAATGTACTATCAAACGTAGTCACAAAATGATATTATTGGTTCATTGTTAGTAGTTTTACCAGTCAATAAGGTAAACAGAGGCAAAGAGAGATTAAATAACTTTCCAGAACTCCTACAAGTAGAAGTTGGAGACCATGTTTTATACATGGATTTCGTCCCTTTTGCATTGGTGTTGAGATGGACATGCAACATGGCTCCAGACGCATAATCGTCATTGCCATTTTCTGCATTTTCTGCGTATCTTTGTTTCAGACAAACCCAATAGACATTTTTAGGTATGTGTCACACAGAGGAGATATCGAGGCCTTTTTATTCTGGAATTAAACATCTTTAGAAGTGAATAAAAATGAAAGAAAAGCAAATATAAGAAATGTTTAAAATGAGTAATTTGGGGAAACAATATAAATTATATTACTTCGGTATTAGAAAAAATATTAAATGTAAGACAATCACTAATTCTTATATTATGAGGTCTTTGTCAGTATATATTATCACAATAATTGAAGTATTATTAAATTGTACGTGAGACTCTTTCAAAAGTATTGTATTCAGTGTCTCCTTGTGTGCATTCATTTCATGGATGTATCATTTAACTTTTGTCTTATGTAAATACATCTCATATTTATTTATTAAATATTGCTCAGGTTCTTCTTTCTGAACTCTTATAATTTAGTTAGCTTTTTGTGTCTCTTCTTTATTGCTGTTATTGCAAAACTACTTATTAAAAAGCTGGCTAAATAAAAATAATGTTGTAATAAGGGTGGGACGATTCTATTGTTTTCATAAAAGTCTTTCCAAGTTGTTCTCTTCATTTTTGTTTTAATATTTAGCCACAGAAACTAAATAAACAAAACCCCTCTAGGGATGATAGGAATGTAAAACACACACAATGTTCATCTTCTTATGAGACGTATTTAGATTATGATGCAGGTGAAGAAAGGTCTTAAAGAGAAATATTGATTTTTCCATTTCTGTCTAAGAGTCAAGGAAAGATAGCTCTTGGTTTGTTTTTATAATACCCAAATGTTCCATCAGTTCGGTCACAGATATTTGATTAACTGCCCAGATGTTTTTATCAACTTTATGTGAAATAATTGCATAGACCAAACTGACTTAAGTTGTTATCTTAATGTGCAGCAGAATTAGACTGAAGAAAGTATCCCATGGAGCTCACTGATGCAATCTTAATGAGGAAGAAGAAAGTGGTCCTCATACCTCACCCCTAATTCTTATGGCCATGTTTATTTACTTTGGAACTCATAACAATCTGTTGGAGAGGTTCTGCCCAAAGAAACTAACAACTTAGGGCAAAGTGATATCTTTGAGTACTTTTTCAGTTCTATAATTTTTTTTTAAATCTAGTTTAGTAGCTATCTTTTATATTTGTCTCACTGTAGATGAAGTTCAAAACTGGAAATGTCACTTCAGTTTCCTTAAAATAAATTGCCATGGAATATTACACAATGGGTGCATAGGATAGCAGCATAATGAAAGGGAAAGCTTTGGAAACCCAAGTATCTAGTTTTGAATCCCAACTCTGTCCTTACAAAGAATGCGATTTGGGGTAAGTGGCATGATTTCCTTAATTCTCAATTTACTCATCTGTAACTTCACTGTTATTGTAAAGATGAGCTATAATAAATTTAACATACTTGGCACTTGTCATTATTATGGTTTTCCTAAATTCTCGGAATAGGTGTGCCTCTCTAAAATCAATGTGCCAAGTCTCTATGAAATTTTAGCCTTACGCTGGTTTGTACGGTCTTCCTAACCTCAATTTAAAATGAGACTGTTTGGGGCTGGTATTCAATCATTCATTTAACAAATGTTCTTTTAACACCTACTTTGTTTCCAGGACTGTCTCGGTAACAAGGTTACATGAGGAACAAATAGACATAGTCTCTGACCAATTTGCACATACTTGAAATGAATTTGGAAGAAAGAACAAATAAGAGAATAATTAGATAAATACAAGATTGCAAAATACGTTCTGCTTAAAGAAAGTACAGCGACTGTAAGAAAGTAGAATTGGAAGGCCTGGTTTATATTAAACTGCCCAAGAAGGGTCTGAGTGAGTGATTGACGTTTAATCTAATTCTTGAAGGGTAAGCATGATTATGAGGGAGATCATAGGAAAAAATAGCAGTTCCAGGCAGAGAAAACTGATGTGTACAAGTCTTATGTCAGGAAAGAGCTTTCTGCATTGAGAAATTGAAACAAGACTGTTCAGGTTGGAAAGTCTGGACAAGAGGTGGCGTGATGAGAAGGGAGGTGGGCAGTGAGACACAAGGACCATTAAGGATCGTCCCTGGGATAATTCATATGTAATCTTGAAATGCTTGAAATAAGCACATGCTTTAGCCTCTCCTCTCTCTGCTTCCACTACATTCGTGTAGAAATTTAAAAAGAACATTTTGAACACTCAATGCTCAAAAGCCAAAAAGAAGAAATCTTAGTAGACCGGGCATGAAAAGAAATCCTGAAATCAGAAGTCAAATGAAAAACAATGAATACAAAACATGCAAGAGACAGTGCTGTCACAGAAACGGACAGGTAAGGAGGCTACTTGGTGCCCTTGGCAGTGGGCAGCAGGGGTCACGGAGCCTGGCACAAGCAATAAGATGAGGATCTGGGGCACCACGAAGGGGAAGATGGAAAGCAAATGCTGATATCTTCACAGTACAATGGGCCATTGCATAATCACAGTGAGAAGCTGCCCAGCGCTCTCTCAGAAACCCACCAAGAAACCGCGAAGTAACAAGGAGGGGTAGAGAGGAGTTGTGCAATGCGCTTAACAAGCCTGACAAAGAAGCCTACCATACGCTCAAAACTACATATCATTTTCAAGCACACAGATTACAGCCACAAAAATTTACCATGCGTTAGACCACAATGGAAATGTCAGCAAATTCCATAAAGGTGATATTACACAGGCTATAGTTACTTATTCCTCAACAATTTCAAGAAGTTTCACAACTCCATAAAAAATCCCCTACAGAAGGAAATTAAATGCCGCCCCCACACGTACATGCATACAGACACGATTCCAAATAGTTATTAGGATAAAGCAAAAATCAATATGAAAATTATAAACGATTAAGAGCCAAACAACAAAAATGCTATGTAACAAAATTTGAGGATATGGCTGAAGCACAACTGAGTGGAAAATGTATGAACTCAGATGTTCCTATTTGAAAAGAAGATTGAAAATAAATGAAGTAAATGACTCATGCTCTCAGCATACAAACCCAAGACAAGAAAGCAAAATAAACACAAAATAGAAGAAAAAGATAATATCCATAAAAGCATAAACTAATCAGAAAACTGATGAATAATACCAAGAAAATAGTACTTCGAAAGATTGATAAGCCACATTAGCCGTCTGAATAAGATTTAAAAGGTACTAATAACTGTCAGAAAGGAAATAGGAAAAAACAAAAGAGACTGAAAATTTATAGGAAGACGATAAAGCAAGGTACTGGTAAATCTAGACGAAATGGATAACTCATTTCAAAAAATACGTTTCAAATTATGTACTTTTTTGAAGTCTATTATCATTCAAAAATTAATCAAAATATTTTTAACAAATAATAATAAATATAGTTTAAAGTTAATAAAAAATATATATTCTCCAAGAAAATTTAGAAAGGGAGAAAAAAATGAATCCAGCTAAGATGTTCTGGGTAAGTAAAGGCAATGGTAAAAATAGTATCTCTTCTTAGGGCACGTAAGTGGACTGGAGGACTTGTGCAAGGTTTGGGGGTAAAAATGCAGAAGGTACCGTAGTTGCTTGTAGACAGAAGGGATGCTTAATACAGGAAGAAATGAGTAACTTAATATTATTCATTAATATTTGTCACCACTGGAACTATTAAGTTTCAAAGAATCATTCTGCAATTTTGTTTTTTAAGGCCTGAATCTCAGAATCTGAGCTATGATAACTTTTTTTTTTTTTTTTTTTGCAGTTTTTGACCGGGGCTCCGTTTGAACCTGCCACCTCCAGTATATGGGGTCGGCGCCCTACTCCTTTGAAGCACTGCCCTGATAATTTTTAAAGTAAAATATTTAGAAGCTGTATTAGACCTGCACGAGTTAAACCGGAATGACTTTTAATAGCTATTTTCCCAGTAAATGCCCAGAATTTAAAGATAATCCTAATTCTAATTTATACAATATGGAGAGCTTTCCAAAAATATTAATTTTTTTCTAGGCTAACCCACCTTTATAGCTAATATTAGTGTTTCAGGGAAGTGCAGATAGCTTGAGAAACGGTGTTAATTATCATTTTGAATTGAATTGGAAAAGAATAGGCAACATCTGATCTTTTTTCCTGTTATACAAAGCTCTTTTATGATGATGTGAATTTTATCTATTTGTTTTAAACTTCATAAATGACAATCCTGTTTTTGTTTCTACTATCAGGCCTCTGGCTGTAACTCTGGAATACAAGCTCAGAGTTACAGCGAATGGGTTAAAGTCACTGGACGTGCTGGTGGCCCAAGTAGAGCCATGTTGGAGTCTGCTTTTCCCACTTTCTGCTTTTTTAAAATTAATTTATTTCAATAGATTTAAAGGGTACAAACAGGTTTTGTTCCATGGATGAATCGTATAGTGGTGAAGTCAGGGATTTTGGTGTACTCATCACCTGAATTGTGCCCCCTTCCGTTTTAACTTTTAAAGATTGTGTCATTTTTGGAAGATTATTTAAAAATATCCAAAATTAATAAATAAATTAGAAGTAAATATGATAAAAACCCACATGAGAAAAGTGCACGAGAGAACGAATTGGTTTGTTAGCGCTGCCATAACAAAGCAGCACAGTCTGGCGCGTTGAAATTTCTTTTCACACAGTTTGCAGTTTGGGAGGTTAGAAGTTCTAGATCGAGATTTGGCTTGTGGACTGTCACCTTGTTGTGTTTAAATTTGGTCTTCCCTCTCTACCCATCTGTGATAAAATTTCCCCTTCTTATCAGTCTTATTGGATTAAGACTCAATGACCTCATTTTAACTTAATCACCTCTGTAAAGATTCTATCTCCAAATATAGTCACCTCGGGAAATACTGTAAGTTGGACTTCAACATACAAATCTGGCAGGGGGCCATTATTCATCCCAGAACTGAGTCCTTTTTCAGGCTACGAAATCAAAAGGAGGAGGGGAATACAACATGTGCCATAAAGGTATCTGATAAAACTACTATGTGAAGTATGGAAAGAATAATGATTTGAGAGTATTTAAAATGCAAACGTGAACTTTCTAAATGTAGAATATAAATGTTTTAACATAATAACTAAGAAAATGCCATGAAGGCTATGTCAACCAGTTTGATGAAAATATTTCAAATTGTATATAAAACCTACACACTGTACCCCATGACTGTGTTAATGTACATAGCTATGATTTAATAAATAATAAAATAAAATAAAATGAAATGCAAACTTGCCTGAATACAGGCCAAGCAGGTGAAACTAATTTCTAATCCCCTACCATAACTCCAAAATCCTGTCACTTCCCATAGTTTGTGTATCAACTAAGTTGTGTGAAAGCTTTTAGAAAATGCCCTATAGAAGGGCTTAGTATTGGCTGTGGCCTATTCCATCATTGCCATTGCGGCCATCGTTTCCCCCCATCCTAGTAATCAACCTGGCTGCCTATAAGGAAATGGTGTGCTCATCTCTCTCCCTGAGCAACCACGGGTTCCTGAAATCACATTCACATCAGTGCTTTGGTGTCCGGGTACACTGTGCACAGTGCTGGACACCTAAAATGTGCTAAACCAATGTTGAGCTTAAGAGGAAAATAAAAACAAAGTCAGGATTCCCCATTTTCAACTTTTTTTTCTTCCTTAAAAGCTTGAACATATGTTCTGATAAGTGCTTAATGAAATTGAGGCAATATTTGGTTAGATTATTTGGTTAAATATGGACATGCTTCTTTTGGGAGAAACAACAACAAAAAAACCTGTTTGTTGAGGTAATTTAGAAAAACATGGGGGAGCTAATGTTAAGCCACTTTAAAGAATCTCAATTTGGTAGTATTTATAAAGGGCTTTGAAGAGGCAGAGGGATGCATGTGCGTGTTTTTGAACTTGGCAAAAGGAAAGGACACTGAATACATAAAACCAGATGGAGTGTGAAAAACATGAAGAAAAGTGAACCCTAACCCAGCAACCAAGCAGTTTTTAGAAATAACCGATACTTTTGTTGTCATCTGGAACGGCCAAAACGTCAACTTCAGTAATAGAAAAACACAATTTTTAAAGTGTTCAACTTTGAAATGTATTTATATTTTAAAGGATCTTAATTAGAAAGATATTAAGAGTTTGATGATTCTACTTTCTGGCAGAGGTAAAAATGAGATGTTTACAAAACACGGGCAGAACAGGAAAGCTCTGCTTGGCCCGAACTCCTCATCCTCTTGAGTGTGTGAGGTTTTATTTTGGTGCAGGCGACAGGTACTGCAGGTAGCTTCTTCATCTTACGCCGTTTCTGTTTGTGGTGGAGTTTTGTTTTTCTGCTGATGGAGCTCTATTACAAAATACCTGCTTTACGATGCAATGTAATAGTCCCTTTGGTAGTGCTATCACCTTACGTTCACAGTGTAATTTTTTTGAAGTAATTCCTAAGCGTCTACTTGAGAAAGGGCCAGCAGGGTTTAAAGAGCTCTGAATTAAGCCCGGCTGGCATGATGTTCTGCTCTGTTAGACATTCAGTATAAGACAATGGGTAACTCCTTTAATTTTGTAATCTCTAACCTCCTACTTCTTATTTGAAAGTTGAGGGAAATAATATCTATTCTTGCCACTTAATGTAATTATAAGGAAGACCATAGTTGCAATTAGGATCATATGAGCCAATGCACATAAAAATGGTTCTTAAGTGAAGCGTGACTGATTATTATTATTTATTTAAAAGAACTCATCATTGACTCCGTTCAGATCACCAGCTTCCAGTCTTTAGGTCATATCAATGAGCAATGCCTGTTCTCTACATATATTGCTCAGAGAAATTGTAGCAAGAAGCTTCTATTCTTGAGAAGTTTAATGTGTATAGAGTTGAAGAAACACTCAAAAAGGATATGATTGAAACCGATCATTGGACTACAGTTGTCTCGAGTAAAGGGCCTTGTCTTGACATTTTAGATCAGGGTTCAGCAGAGTTAGTCCATGGGCCAAATCTCACTCACCACTTGTTTCTATAAATAAAAATGTTTTGGAACATAGACACAACCATTTACTCGGGTATCATCTGTGGCTGCTTTCACCCTACGGTGGCGCAGCTGAATAGTTACAGCAGAGATCGTCTGGCTCAGAAAGCCTGAGATGTTTACTACGTACAGAAAATGTTTGCTGACCTCTGTTTTAAAATAATTGCTTTTTACAAAGTTCTCTGGAATGTATTTAAAAGGGGATATACAAATTCAAAATATTTCAGAAGCATACAAAATAAAATGTAAAAGAGAAAACTTTCTTTTCACTTTCCAGTATTTTACTGGCACCTTTGGAGCCTGGCAGAAATGTGTAGCACGGAGCACATTTTTGTCAACAGAAGAAAGGAAAGAGGCGGGAAGAGAGGGCTGTGGGGGAGGGAAAGACAGTGACACCTTATCAAAGTGACAAGAATAAGGTCGAATTCAAAGTCTTTAGTCATGAAAATGAGAAAAAATGGTGATTTTTTTCAGTTCCTCCTCTTGTTCTAAAACTTAATGTTCATTTCTGCCATGCTCTGTGAGTATTCTGAACAAAATAATAGATGTATCTTCAATTGCTTCTTCCTTCCTTCCTTCCTTCTTTCCTTCCTTTCTTTCTTTCTTTCCTTTTCACAGAGTCTCACTTCGTCACCCTGGGTAAAGTGCTATGGTATCACAGCTCACAGCAACTTCAAATTCTTAGGCTCAAGTGATCCTCTAGCCTCAGCCTCCCAAGTAGCTGGGACTGCAGGCACCCACTACAGCACTCAGCTATTTTTAGAGATGGGGTCTTGCTCTTGCTGAGGCTGGTCTTAAACTCCTCTTTTTTCTTTTATTTCTAATTCTAGAGACATGTGACAAGAGAGGGTTGGTGAGGAATGTAGTTCAGGACTATCACCTGTATATAAAATAAATACAGTATCCTCCTTTATCCACAGGGAGATACATTCCAAAACCCCCAGTGGATGCCTGAAACCCTAGGTAGTACTGAACCCTGCATATGTGTTATTTTTTCCTATACATGCCTACACCTATGATCAAGTTTAACTCATACATTAGACATGGCAAGAGATTAAAATATTAACTAATAGTAAAATGGGACCAGTATAAACACGTCTGCATCACTACTCTTGCACTTTGGGGCCGCTGGTAAGTGAAATAAGGGTGTTTGAAGGCAAGCATTGTGAGAGCCGTGACAGTCAATCTAATCTCTAAGACGGCTACTAAGTGTGAATTAACTGGGCAGGTTTCATGGACAGTACAGAGGTGCTGGACAAAGGAGTGATTCATGCCGCAGGTGGGACAGTGTGAGATTTCATCATGCTAGCCAGAATTGTGTGCAATTTAAAATTGACGAACTATTTATTTGTGAAATTTTCCATTTAATTATTTTGCACCGTGGTTTACCATGAGTGACTGAAATTGCAGAAAGCAAAATCCCGGCTAAGGGAGGCCTGCTGTACGGTGAGTGTTAACTTCTTCGGCAGCAGTAACATGATTTTGTTCTGTAGAACAAGAAGAGAACGACATGATTTGCAGAGTGAGCCTTCTGGGATAACCAATCTATTAATAAAAAGCACATTAAAAATAGATTTTCCGTAAGAAAGGAGAAAGCAATGAACGCTTCTGGAATACTCCCAATTCTCACTTCCTAGAGGACTGTAGATAGGGTTGCTTTGGCAGGGACTTGGCCAAACCGTCTTACCAAAAGACTGTTCCCAGGTCACCACACACAGATCGCTCACTCACTGTCATGCTGTTTGGAAAGCAAGTTACTAAACACAGAGCTAGCCCACGAATTCTCAAGAGCATTGTGTTCTGAGAAAGTCACCATAGGAAGTCTATCCCTTTCCTGATCGTTTGCCCGTTTTTTCTCCTCACTTTTCGCCTGGTGAGATACTGCCATTTAGAACCTTCAGCTTATTGTTTTAGGAAGAGTTCATTTAGTTCACTTGGGGTTCCTGGGTGGTGAGTCGCTCAGAGAACTCCCATAGGTAGTGAGCGCTTGTATTGTTATCTCATTACACAACAGTGAGGCCTCTGGAATGAATTTTTTTTAATTTTTTTTTTTTTTCTCACTGTGGTTTGTCTCCACCACATGACTATGTGAGCCAGAGTGAAGCTGGCTCAGGTCTCTTTATGTGTTATTAACTTGGAACTGCTTTTTGGCTGTCATCATTGACCATGTCACCACTTTGTCACCTGATTCCTAGATGTTGTCAACTGTAGCTGGGTGTCTGAGATCACTTTCATCCCTGTGGAATGCGCCTGCAGTTTTCGCCTGTGGCCTGTCCCCCAGACTCCCCCAGGAGGCTGCCCATGCTGCTGGGGTTGTTTACCTTGCACTCCCTGTATTTGTGAGATTAACATAATGACCTCTACTGGGGAGGAGGGGAGGAGGACTCCAAGAATGTCATAGGAAGAAGTGTTCCCTCCCGCTGTTTGACTGTGAGATTGATTTTATGAAACAAAATACATAGCAACTCCTTTACCTGCAGCCTTTAATCTCACCCAATATTCTTGTGGGGTTTTTCTAATCTTATTTTCTTAATCTTTCATTTGAAAAAGAAAAAAAAAAAGTGTTTCACCAAACCCCAGAACTCAGTCCCTGAGCATCTGTTTACACTTCATAGAGGGACTGAGTATGTGTGAAAAAAAAAAAGGCAGGCACCAGAAATAAAGAATGGACTGGACGGCAGTCCCAAACCCTTGAGGATATTCAGGTTCTTTTCTCTTTCATCCTACTTTTCCTCAATTTCCACCCAAGCAACTTCACTCTGTCTGTGCCCAGTCTGTTTGCCAATAGGTGCATGGTCGGTGTTTCAGCTGCTTGTCCTTAGTAGCCTCTGAGATGCCCTCTGCCCCTTTGGTGACTGGAAAACAGATGCGCTGTAAACAACAGGATTTGTTTTCCTCTGCACTCGCCACCACAGATACGTTTTTTATTTGCTTTGAAGTAGGGGCTCTCAACAGTGTAAATTATTTTAAAATAGTGTATTTATTTGATCAAACGATTATGGCACATCACAAAACACGATTGGAGAAATACCCAGGGAGGTATAAGGAAAGAAAGGACTCAGTTCTGACAGAAACCCAATGAAATTAAAATGGAATTAAAATGATCATTTTGGTATCTTACACATTACCCTTTCCTATTTAAAAGAAAATCTCAACAAGCACGCCAGCCTGTAACCCCATTATTCTAGGCTTCTTGCTCTGTTTCCATTTAACTACATTTAGGCCTGTCTGTAAGACCCCCACTGGGAGAGGGAAAACATTCCCTTTGCTGGCAGGTGGTCTTTTTGTAAGCACTTTCAAATTGAAAACATATGTTACTGGGTGTGAGGAAGCTTCTAGTAAGTGAGCAGGAAGCTTATGCCAGGGAGTGATTGAATTATATAGGCAAATGCAAGGTAAACAGGCTCAGCCCTTCCTTTCTTCCAAAACAAAGGTAGAGGTTTTTGATGCTACATACAGAGGGTCTCTTTTCTACTCAGCTTCCCTTTCAAGCTAAAAGCTGGCCTTAACTATCCCACTGCACAATTCAACATTTACGATTTCTTTCTTATCAGTGTAAGCCTAGATCTCCTTGTGTCTCCTCCCTTCTCCAGATCTTCTGGACCAAGATGGGTTAAACGACTAATGAATGGGGGCGATCTTCTTAGAGATAACACCTCTTCCACCACCCTCAGATTTCTTCACAGCTAATTAATGAGAGAAGAGTTGCCAAAGCAAATGTATTTTCAATCAAGAACCAGAGAGGAAGATCTTTTTCCTATTCAAAAAGAGGAAGAAAAATATTTTGGCCAAGATCTTTTTAAAATAAGAATTCTGATGTAAAAGGGGTGACCACTGGAAAAGAAATTAATTAGAAAAGCACAAAAACGTCATAATAATACAGATCTTAATGATACATCTTTTACAAAACCTTAGATGTCTATTATGTGCCTCTCCCTGTCTGAATATATCTTGATAAAGGCTCGAAGTGGCTAATATGCTGACAACTTTCTGTTACATTGCCTGGAGAAAAGAATCAGGGAGTTAGCTTCATGAAAATAAGAATTTAATTATATTTGGTGAGGTATATAAAATTGTAAAGACTCAATATCTCAAACTCTAAAAATAATTGAAGATCGCACAGAGGCAGTAGATAATTGTATAACATGGGGGAATATACTTTCTCCTAACCCCAAAGTAAAAAGACACTGTACTCCACAAATATCAGTGAAAGGATGAGGTCAGACTGTTCCTCTTTAAACAACTTGTCATTTAATCAAGATTTGCTGCATCCACACCCAAGTGCTTCCCCAAACACCAATGCTTTATAATGACATTTCCTTTCCGGAAAACTTCAAAGATTTCTTTAGAGGTTCAAAGAAAATGATAGTACATTTTTACTCTTCTCCAATAACTGACTTTTTGAACATTTACTATGGAAAGTGAATATAACCACATAAAGGGTCAAGTCACATTGGAAATATTTGAAAATAAGGCAAATTACTGTCCTTTTCCTTTAAGGGAATGTCTTACACCAGACTTGTATACTATTGGTTTATGCGTGAAGTAGCTTAAAATTATGTAATTTGTGCCCATTGGTGTTCCCAGAAGCTACTCAAGAAACTCAGAAAGAGAGGTCACGAAGTATTAGACTGTCCTTCAGTTATAACATACTAGTTAGAAACTGTGGGAAAAAAAAACTTATCTAATTCCAAGTCCCTACCGCCCCCCAAAAATCATAATGATACTTTGTTTTTATATGGTGCCTTGCAGACATGACTTCATTATTTATCAGAACATTCTTCTGAGCATAGGTAGCAAGTGTTCTCTCCAGTTTATAGAGGCATAAACTAGGGCATAAAAGATTAATTGATTTCTGCTGGCCAGAGAAAATCTATGCCAAGGGGAGGGAGGGGGAGACTAACTACCTACCAAGGACCCCAGAGCCTTCTATTTCTCCAGGATATAAAACCACATCATCATTAACCTTTGTAACATATTCTTAAGAGCCTTTGCCACAATACTCACATTAACCATCTTCATGGTCTCGATTTAAGAAGGTTTTTGGATTTTGTTTGTTGATTATGCTAATACTCTGTAGTCTTTGATTGATCGGACAGCATGTTACACACACAGCAATAGAGAAAAACAAAAATCAATAACAAAGTTCAAACATTAATTCAAGAGTGCTCAAATGGTACAGCTAAGAACTGTCATTAGGTACTTCTAGAATACTATTTAAGGCTAGAAGAATAACATAATTAGAGAAACTTCAGAAGCCCATGGTCTCAAGAAAAATTGGTAACATACTTCTAAAACCCTTATAAAGATTCAGTTTAGTTTTCTCTATCTAAATATACTTCTCCACTTTCTTTAATTTCTCTTTAGTGTGTGCATATATTAACTAATTTATTTCATAAATGTTTATGTGTCTATATTTTTGCCTGGAAACTTTGCTTAGTATTGAGAATCTAGTAGTAAGTAGGAAGATCCTTATTTCTAATAAACTTATATAGAGTAACCAAGAAGTATAATTTCCTCCATGAAATAAAAGATAGCATAAAGGAGGAAATAAGTTCCATCAGGAGGAGACGGCGAAGATCCCGGGAAGCTGGAAAGTGCGTGCTCCTGGTAAAGAAGATTGTGCTGTGAGGGCATACGGGGCAGGTGCAGACAAGTTATGCATTTTTCAAGAAGAACACAAGTCTTTGTTTTTGGCTGTTGTTTGCACTATTAGGTGTAGAATTATTTACAATTAAAAGCAAAAAAATGTTTAAAGTAGGTCTACAATATTATGTTCTTTCATGAACATCCCAAGGGTAAAAAAACAGAGCTTCTGGCATCAAGTAATGATGTTGCTACTTCTAGGATCTGTGACCTTGAATAAGTTATTGTACTTCTCTGGGCTATAATTTCCTCAACTATAAAATAAGACATAAATATACCTATTTCATCAGGTACATGTGTATTGAATGAGTTTATTTATATATCATAATTAGAGCAGAACCTGGCATATAGTAATCAATTACTATATGTTTATTATTATTATAGTTTTCTGAAAACGATACTATAAAGGAAGCAAATATAGTAACATGTTATTGTACTCTGGGGAGTTCCAGAGTTCTGGGGAAATGCACATCAGGTGTACTTGACTGTAGAGTGTATAAATGGCAGAAGGTAAGTATGGAAGTCCAAGTAACTTCCTGGAGAAGATCATACTGAAAGAGACAGTAGAATTCAGCCTGGCACACTGTAGATTGTAAAAGTAGCTCGGTTTGGCATACTCTTAGCCTACAAGGGAAAAGATGATGAAGGTTGATGCTGGAGAGACAGGCAGGGGCCATGTCACAGATGACCTTCCAGGACAGTATGTCAAGAGGTTTGAACTTTATTTTAAGAACAACAGGAAAAATTGAAGCAGAGGAATAAGATAATTCATATTTTTGAAAGGTCACTGTGGCTGTTACATAGACAACATGGAGATTGATGTGATGAAAGACAGGGTGATCAGTCAGGTTTTGGTGAGCATCCATGTAAAAAAAAATCCAGGTTAAAAAAAAAATCCAGGGCAGGGCCTGTGGCTCAAAGGAGTAGGGCACCGGCCCCATATGCCGGAGGTGGCAGGTTCAAACCCAGGCCCAGCCAAAAACTGCAAAAAAAAAAAAAAAAAAAAAAAGTAAAAAAATCGAAGTAGGTAGACATACAAATATTTGCTTGGTAAAACTGAGGTTTGTTTAGCTTCTGGGTCTTCTTGGAGGGAAAAAGGCATAAAGACATGAAGATACATCCAGGGTTCTGGGTTACTTTCAATTAAGTGTTTGCTGATACCATTTAGTGAGGTTAGAAATAGACAGATTTAGTACATTTAGTTCACATGGTAAGTTTAAGAAGCCTGGGAGGCCCGCAGGCAGAAGCATGGGCCCCTGGATATGTGGTTCCAGTGTTTGGCTTCAATGTTTATCCTTCATGAAACGTTCAAGGATCACCATGATGGGAGGCAAAGTCTACACTCCAGATGTGTTCTCAGGTCCAGGACTCTGAGCAGCATATCTCACTATGTCTTGATTTATAGTTTAACAAAACACACTACCTAAGTTTTGAGTTGCTTACATTTTTTTTTTATTTCAAATTAATATGAGGGTACAAATTTTTAGGTTGCATTTTTCTCACTTCCAAGGTGAAGTTCAAATTATAGTAGAGCCCTTCACCCAGGGGGCAAGTGAAACACCCTCACATTCTGCACAGCAGGTGAGGTCCAGCCAAGTGCCCCCTCCCCCCGCTTCCTTCTCTATCCTCTCCCCTTCCTCCTTGCTAGGCTATATTTGTGTTTATCATTCATGCAGGTATGCAATATATTGGTTTCATATTAGTACTAAGTACATTGGGTTTTTTTTCCCCATTCTTGAGGTACTTTACCAAGATGAATGTGTTTCAACTTCTTCCGGGTAAACACGAAAGATGTAAAGCTCCATCTTTTCTTATGGCCGAATAGTACACCATAGTATACATATGCCACAGTTGGTTAATCCATTTATGGGTTGATGGGCCTTTGGGTTGTTTAAAATGACTTGGAAAATATGAATTGAGCTGAAATAGAGTTGCTTATATTCTTAATGCTCAGATTTATAAAGTGAATTTAGAAGAAATGGTCTTTTCTGAATTTGTGAGATATGTTCATTAATTCCACTTCAGTCAGACAATATACTAATTTGCTTAGACCTAATACTTCTTGGAGTTCAGCATTTTCTTGGTATCACAAAATAGGACTTTTGTTTGTATAAACAGCCGTGTTTCCTTTGTCTTTAAACCCAGAGCTCTAATGAATGCTCTAGGTTTTCAGATGTGAATTTATAAGCTGCCATTCATCCACTCAGCAGGCACTGTTCTAGGAGTCGGATATTCAGCAATGACTCTCAGAGAGGCACCTCTTTCCTTCTGGAGACTACAATTAGTGAAGAAGGCAGATAATAATCAAAAGATCGAAAAATATACTATATATCAGATGGTTATCAATTATTTGGAAAAAAATTAAAGCTGAAAAGATGGAAAGGAAACCCTTGGAGAGGATGTTTTCAATTTTCAGTGTTGTAGTCAAGGAAAGCTTCACTGTGAAGATGATATTTGAGGATTAACTTAAAGGAGACGAGAGAAGAGACCAAGAGTGTATTAAGCAGAAATTACAGCAATTGTAAAAACTTTTTTCTAGTCATGACTTCCATACCAAGGAGGCCAGTGTGACTAGAGTAGAGAAAATAAGAGGGAAAGTAGTAGAAGATGAAGCTGGCAGGGGAAGGAAGTAGAGGGCCAGATTTTGTGGGCCTTCTAGAAGTTATTTCCTTTTTCCACACTAGCTATATAAATGTTAGCTATTAGGCCACAGTAGGAAGGAATTCATGGAGGTTTTATGCAGACAAGTGACATTTTTAAATGATCACTCTGGTTATATTAAGAATAGGCTGTCAGGTATCAAAATGGGAAAGCCGGGTAAATTGCAAGAATTCAAGAGATAATTGAGGGGGGTTGCACTGTGTTGGTTAATTCCATCAGGACTGAAATTGACCTTAACTGTTTTACTAAAGCAGGAGATGGATCTGGATGATACTGAATCCCTACTCAAGGCATGAAGCATACAGAATAAATTGAGTACAAGGCAAGTTTCAGAGTGGGTTTTACCAGCTTGTCTGCATCATTTATTTGGTTTATTAATAACAGTGAGATGGATGATCTGTGCCTGTTTTCAGCGAGACCTTTACAGGGCTCTGACAATGGGGCTGCTTATGCAGCATAAAACATGTCTGCTGGACCTCCAAATAATAGACCCCCACAGCCAAAAATCTCTTGCAGGCTTCTTGGTTCCAGGCGGTTTGTGCACACTGGGTGTCCTGTCTTTGAAAGAAAATAAGAGTCTTGCAAGGGAGGACAATTGGAGCCTGTGGTCAGCCTCTGCAGACTCCCTGATAGGTGGCAGCCGTTGGCTAGAATGCCTCTTTACTCTAATGCTATTTGTAGATCCTGTGCTTTTCCAAGAATAGACCTTAGATTTGTAATCATTTTCATTTTGGATCCTGTGGGTCTGGTGACATTAGTGCAGGGACATAGCCCAAGGTTGAAGCAGTAGAAGTGAGTTGGATGCTGAATAATATTTAAAGGAAGAATTCATGTGATTTGCGGGTGGATGCATTGGATGGGTGAGGTGACAGATACAGCCATGAGGAAGGGCTCCCAACTCCTTCAGCCTGAGGAATGGACAGAGTTAGAAACAGTGATTGAGGTGAAGCCTGATAAGCATTTTCTAATTTAAAAAAAAAGGAAGGGGAAAAAACTAAAGGCTTTGAATCTGGATAGTTCTTCCGGAGAGATCTGATATAAACAGAAGCAAAAAATGGGGAGCTTTGTTGAACACAGGACTACAAATATTTAAGAGAACTGGTGATACGAGCAGAAAGGGGAAAATATTTTGTTCTAAATGTTTTGAAAACTTCTTTGGAGAAATGATTTCCTTTTCCCACACTAACTATATAAATTTTAGCTAATGCAAACCAAAAGCATGGAGTACACATCAGTAAAGTATCTAATTCTATCACACCATATATATACTATAAACTATATCGTTCTAAGATATTTTCATTCCAAAGCAATATTTCTCTTAATAACTAAAATAAAAGGTGAATTGCCATGCTGTGCATGATGAAATCAGAACGGGAAACCCAGAAAAATCGTACAACGTTCACTCAGTTCCTTTCCTATTTGGAATATTATATTAAAGCAAAATATTATTCTTTATGACTACAGACCTCATATTAATCCTAGAATTATGGGGATATTATATGAGCCCAAGGAATGAATTTCATTTCTAAGCTAAAATGAATTAAGTCTGTCATTAACGTTGCTATTGGCTTTTAATATTTATTCTCTTCTGTATTTACATTTCATCTGGAGGTCTTTTGCAGAAAAGCTGGTATGACTTTTACTTGGTTGGAAAGTAAGAAAAAAGACCTTTAACTTCTCTTTAACTTGTTTGTAGTAGGTACTGCATAAATGTTTGCTAAATGAATGGATGCATATTTTAATGAATATATGAGTTTAGGAAGACATGAGTAGCTTATGAATGAAAATATGAATCTATCACGGCATATATCATGCAAAGAACACTGTATGTACACACTGAGGAATCTTTTATGATTTCCTTTGTTTGTTAAGAGCAACAACTAAGAGTATTAAGACAGTTGCAACCTCAAGGCAGTAGAAAGGGGAGTCATCCCCGATCATTTTACAATAACCTGGGTAGATGGAATACAGGGCAGAAGGACGGGCGAGGCTTAAGTCTAACTCAGGTGATTTCAGTAAACAAAAACCGTGCGTTTGCTGGCTTCCCGTTCCCTTATGGTGGAGACTGAAGTTAAGAAGTAGAGTCAAAGTAAGCTGCTCAAGGAAGAGGGTGTCACTCCCAGGACAGAACCGGCTCACCTGAGAAAAGGGCGGAGGCTTCTCCTTCCCATCTCTGAGTCAGGAATTCATGACCTTTCTACACACACACTCACCACAGTTTTCCCTGGGCATTCATGAATTGAAAGATTTATTCAGGTTCTCACAAAGGAGGTGACTGTTCTCATGGGTGTTTTCAGATAGGCAGTTTCTCCACCCACTCGTCTCCCAAGATGATTCCTTAACCAGGTAGAAAATTAAAGCGTGGGACTGAGACAAGGACTGAAAACACGTTTAAGAGAGGATAGCCTCGGGATAAATTAGAAAGGAAAAAATAAAATGCCAAATTTTTATATCCTTACGTGCATGTGTGGAAAGAGAGACAGAATGACAGACCTCTCCTTCATAGAGAAGGCTTCCAGCATTATTTCTGTCTCTTCTACACTAGTTTTAAAATTACCTTCTGCTTCCTCTTTTCCCAGGTTATGAAACATGTGCCAATTCTCAGAGGATATTAAAAAAAAAAAACAGAAAAAAATACTTAGAGTAGTGCAATTCAGGAGAAATTAAACAAAGGAAGCAGCTCCTCCAACACCAAAGTGCCACACTGCCCATTAATCCCACAAGTGGGAGAATTGTGGCCAAGTATTCTCCATGGAGGTCAGGATTGCCTCTGCAGTGAACAGAACAATCCTGTCTTCTCTAATAACAAGAAAATTAAATTAAATTTTAAAAGAAGGCAGTTGGTTGTTTGTCTTTAGACAATAGACACTAGACCCCAGGAGGGGAGTGAAATAAATACAAAGAGAAAAGACATAGGTCAGAATTTCCCAAGGTTTTCCCACAGTCCGACCAGATGCTCTGAGACACGTGTGTCTGTGGCAAAGCCGAGTTTTGCCGTCCTCTCTAGGGGATGCGCAGGGCTCATTAAAATAGCAAAGGCCCCGAAATCCTGAACTGAAAAAAAGGTCTGGCCTCCTTTAACCTGGTGTTTCCACAATTTATGAGTCCTTGAAGGCTTTGTAAATATAAGGCACATTAAGATCTTGCAGTGTTAGTGACATGGAATAATGCTTGGGGTGTTCCCAGACAGACACCACAACACATCCAAGTGTCCACAGAGCCCAGCCCCAGGGAACGGGGAATCACGTAGAGGGAATCAAAGCCTTTGGTAGGAAAACATAAGCCCTTGATGCTTGTAGCATGGACAAATAAATTATTTATGCTGAGAGTCGTGTACCATGCCATACCACGTAGGCACAGTTCGTATCAGAAAGATTTAAAAAGAAGTCAAGAATCTGAAAATAAAATCTTAATAATTAAATCCACTAGGCTGAATTTTTAATTACTTTTTCCAGTAGTATGAGATGAAACTTCTCTAGGATAAAAGATATTAAGATTGCAATATTTTTCACTGACTCGATGCCTTCTAAACTCTGAGATCCATTTGCCTTTGGAAAACCACACTTCCCTGGAGTTCTAGTGAGTAGAGTAAAAAAAGGCTCCCCAGGCTTCTTGGACATCATATTCCTCTTAGAAGACAATCATTTGTTGAATGAAATGCCAATTAAACAGATGGATTATATTTCCCCCACAATATGCACAAATTAAAAAGTTAAAGAGAAAAACTACTTGGTAAAACCAGCTCTGTATTTTGCTGGATCTAACACATGTAGGAAAATGGTTTGCGATGTTTGGCTAAAGCCCAGTGCCACCAGGCCTGCCTGGCTCCAGACACCAGCCTCATTGAGTGAAATATTCTATTAAGCAAACAGATGGGTGAGGGGCAAACTGACTTCTCTATAAAAGTGAAACAGTACATGTAACATTTCTGGAAGGATGCCTTGTGCTCCATACCTTTACAAAGGTGGATTGCAATCCACCTCCAGGATACTTCAGAAATTATGTAAGTTCAAGAAATAGCTATTTGAAAGAGATTAATTGTATCAATGTGAGGTCACTGAGAAAGGCAGAAGAAGTACCTAAAGAAAACAAATTAAAAAAATCGAGAGCATGGGTTTTGTGAGTAGCTTGAATTTCTACAACTATGAATACAACTGTTGAGATGTTTCGTAGAATAACACATCATTTCATGAACCTTCATAGATTAAAAAATAAGATTTGGGGTGTGCTTTTTAAAACTTAGTACATTTTGTTTTTAAGAGCAGTTTTAGGCTCATGGTTAAATTGGGTGAAAAGTACAGAGAGTTCCTGTACAGAGACCCCTTCCGGTTGTCAGCACCCACCACCACGGTCGTACACTTCTTACAATTAATAAGCCCAGATTCACACATTCTTATCCCCCAAAGTCCATAGTTACATTGGGTTTCACTCTAAGCATTTTTAATGAAGGAGAAACTTGGTACTGTGAATTGTTTATCTTGTCAAATCACTGGCAATGCCGCTTAAAGGATGTATATTATTAGTCAATATTTGAGGATAGACCAGAACTAATGCTTTGCCTTGTTTTGAGAGAAATGATTTATAGTCGCATATTAGTTTATTCAATGTCAAGAAGAAATAAGTTACAGGAGACTGTAAGTTTTATGTACTTTACTCTGATCATCACAAGAATTCAATAAGCCTCATAAATTATCAACAACCACTTCTACGTCACAATGTAAAAATACCATCTCCCTGGTGGGACCCAGTCTCTCTTTAGACTGCTACCTTTGAAAAGGCCCCTAACAGAAACGTCAGCTTTACAGCAGTGCTTTATTGTAATAACAAAACAAAACTCATATTCATTTCTAATAAACATATTCTGTAAATGCTTCCATTGCAATATCATCTTGAGCTCTTCAGTACACCAACCCTGTGCCTCTTTCTTACAGGGGGCTGAGATGTGTTAGTTAATGGGATGAATTCTGATGCTGAGATTCTGACTCTAAAGATTTAATTTTGATGTTTTAAACTTAGCCGTGTCTCTTGATCCATTCACTAGACAGATTAAAATTCCCAAGGGAGAGATTAGAAACCCCATGATCAATTCCAAGTCTGAGAGCATTCTTGCCTAAGGCCTGATGTACACATTTCTGGCATCAATTCTGCTGAGGCATATTTCTTATCCCGCTGACTAATGCACGCCCCTGACAACCCAAAGGATCACTATTTCACTTAGCAATGCACAGAAACCCTGGATGTCCAGGATTGTTAATAAGTTGTTTGAGTTAGGAATTCATTCCCACAGATCATCTTATCTGGACTCTAATTTTTGTGTATATTAAAGTCCTCTAGATAAGATAATTCCTGATTATTTTTGTGCTTCATGGTAAGAATAACTGCAAACATTTCAGTTTATTTATCAAATCAGAGATAATCTTTAAAATACAGAACCAAGTGTAACTCAACTGTAATCCTCAACTTCTCAATGAAAATTCTTTTTGTTTTCTTGTTTCTTTTCTTTCTTCTCTCTCTCACTTTCTTTTTATTGTTGTTAAACCTATCCTTAATACAATCTTCATCTTCAATTTTGGCCCAGATATTTAAATTTCACTCACTTTTGTCTGGAGAGTTCCTGGCCCAGGTTGGGCCAATCAAGAAACTTCATATCTTCCTTTACCCCTCCTCCATCATTTCCATCTAAAATGAAGAATTGGGGGTAGGCTTGTGACAAAATTATGTTTAAACTGGATTTTTAATTGCAGAAACCAATACATTCTCTTTTTTTGCTTAAGTTTATTTGAGTAGGTCTTCTTCTGAATAGAAACAGAAATAGTCTCGGAATATCCTTCTAGACACTTTCCTGGTTCGATTCATATATACATAATATTTTTAATTTAGTGCCATTCCTTCCATGAATCAAGTTTTCTTTTTTTTTTTTTTTTGAGACAGAGCCTCAAGCTATCCCCCTGGGCAGAGTGCCATGGCATCACAGCTCATAGCAACCTCCAACTCCTGGGCTCAAGCAAGTCTCCTGCCTCTGCCTCCCAAGTAGCTGGGACCACAGGCGCCCCCCACAACGCCAAGCCATTTTTTGGTTGCAGCCATCATTGTTGTTTGGCAGACCTGGGCTGGGGATTCGAACCCGTCACCTTAGGTGTACGTGGCTGGTGCCTTAGCCGATTAAGCCACAGGCACTGAGCCAGTAAAATATATTCTTAAAGTTGCACTCTTGTTGTTGTTCAAATAAAGATTTTATTTTTACATTTAAAATATAAATGTTTTGAATAACATATTTGTTTTTGTTACAGTATTTTATTGCTTATTATTTTGGAAAGCCTTAGAATCAAACATTTCACTTTCTATAAGATTAGTCTAATTGAACAATGCATTAGAGAGAAAAGTAAGTTATATGCTCCATTCATTTTTTTCATGTATTCAACAAGCATCACTGAGGTTGTTCTGTGTACTAGGCACTGTCCTAATCATTTGGCTTATACCAATGAACAGAGCAAATATGTCCCTTGTGAAGTTAAAATTCTGTTGAATAATGACAAAATAATAAACATAACTTATGTGTTTATCATTTAATATAGTAGAAGGTGAAAAGTGACATGCAAAAAAATAAAAATGGAATAGTAAGGAGGACCAGGAAGGTTGGAGCCCAAGTGGGCACATTCAGATTTTTAAAAAAGCATGCAGGAATAGGCTTCCTGAGAAGGTGCCACTTGAGAGAAGGCTGGATTTGAGTAAAGTATATAGAATTCATTAAGATTATAGGACTCTAGTGGAGCCAAAGGTTCACTCAGTATACTGAATACCATTTTCTGATTTGAACAAATAGATGTCCATCTTATAAAATGTGACCACTCCAAAAAAGAGGCTTAGAACTTTTTGATGTTAATTGTAAAACATGCATCACTAATTCTGTTTATTACATAGATATATGTAAATAAAATTGAGATTTACACTACTTTTTCTACATATTTATTTGTTATTTCTTTTTTAGGTAAAAAAGGAGAATTTTCTTATGATGGGACATAAGAACCAATCTTCCAGCAGTGATTTCATTCTTCTAGGATTGTTCTCTGCTTCCCAAACAAGTCTGGTCTTTTTTTCATTTATATTTATCATTTTTGTATGGCTGTAACAGAAAACACACTCATGATCCTCCTTATCCACAGGGACTCTCAACTCCATACGCCAATGTATTTCCTGCTCAGTCTTCTCTCCTTTATGCCTATCTTACATATTTCCAACATTGTTCCCAAAATGCTCACTAAGTTTTTGTCAGGCAGCCAAACTATTTCATTTGCAGGCTGTGGATTACAGATATTGTTGTCTCTCATCCTTCTGGGTGGTAAGTGCCTTCTCCTAGCTGCAATGTCCTATGATCGCTATGTAGCCATCTGTCACCCATTGCGCTATCCAATCCTTGTGGACAACTATGTCAGTGTTCTCATGGCTGGAGGGGCCTGGCTTATTGGAACCCTCAACTCCATAGTCCACACGGCTTACGTACTCCACTTTCCCTTCTGTGGTTCGAGAGCCATTGACCACTTTTTCTGTGAAATTCCTGCCATGTTAAAGTTGTCCTGTATAGACACATCATGCTGTGAACGAGGAGTTTATGTAAGCGGCATCATTTTCCTGCTCATCCCTTTCTCCATGATCTCTGCTTCTTATGTCCAAATTCTCCTTACTGTCCTCCAAATGAAATCATCAGAGGCACAGAAAAAGTCATTTTCCACTTGTTCCTTCCACATGATTGTGGTCATAATGTACTATGGACCTTTTATTTTTACATATATGAGACCTAAATCATACCACACTCTAGGGCAGGATAAGTTCCTGGCAATATCCTACACAATCCTCACTCCCTCACTCAACCCTGTGATCTACAGTTTTCAGAATAAAGATGTTCTGAGGGCAATGAAAAACATACTCAAAAGTAGCTGTCTGCATAAGAAATGAATGTGTATATATGCAATACCTAGAGGATGGCTGTTATTAGTTTTTACAGAAAGCTAATCAAAGCTTATACCTTGCCCCTGTGGAACAATGTCACTATTTTGAAATTTTATTAATAATAAAGTCATCATGTGTTAATTTTGTAAACATATACTTCTAAAAATATATCATTCTTTCTGTAGTACCAAGTGTAATGAGAGAACACACTTATGGGCAGTAAGAATGACAAAAGTTTTCCTACTTCTTTCCACTAAGATTGAAAGAATTTATAGGAATATTTTATAAAATACAACCATATACCCATTATATAGGAAATCTTATTCTATGTAATGTTCTTATTTATATAAATTTTATAAAATTATGTTGTTAAGAAACATTTATTAAAAATCCACAAACTTAAAATTTTCATTCCTCTATGCCTAGTTTGTTTTGACATGTTTGTTTAGTAAAGTAAATTGTTATATATACACACACACACACACACACATATATATGTATTTGAGACAGTCTTATTTTGTCATCCTTGGTAGAGTGCTGTTGCATCACAGCTCACAGCAAACTCCAATTCTTGGGCTTGAATGAGTCTCCTGTCTCAGCCTCCCGAGCTGGGACTACAGGCACCTACCACAATGCCTGGCTATTTTTTGGTTGCAGTTGTCATTGTTGTTTTTTTAAATTGGATTATTTGATTTCTTTCTATCAAGTTGTTGGAGCTCCCTGTGCATTCTAGTTACCAGTCTTTTGTCAGCGGGGTAGTTTGCAATATTTTCTCCCATTCTGCGGGTTGTCTGTTCCTGTTGCTGATTATTTCCTTTGTGGTGCAGATGCCTTCAGCTTGATGTGATCTCATTTGTCTAATTTTGCTTTGGTTGCATGTGCTCTGGGGATATTACTCAAGAAGCCCTTGCCCAGATCAATATCCTGAATCATTTCTCCAATGTTTTCTTTTAGCATTTTTCATAGTTACAGTTCTTAGATTTAAGTCTTTAGTCCATTTAGACTTGATTTTGTCTGTGGTGAGAGATAAGAGTTTAGTTTCGTTCCTCTGGATATGGATATTTAGTCTTCCCAGCACCATTTATTAAAGACACTGTCTTTTATCCACTATAATATGTTCATGGTAACTTTGTTGAAGATAAATTTACTATAGATGTATGTATTTACTTCTATGTTCTCTATTCTGTTGCATTGGTCTATGTGTCTGTTTTTATGCCAATACCTTGCAGTTTTGGTTAGTATAGCACTGTAGTATAATTTGAAGCCAGGTAATGTGATTCCTCCAGTTTTGTTCTTTTTGCTCAGGATGACTTTGGCTATTCTGGGTCTTTTGTGGTTCCATATAAATTTTAAGATTATTTTTTCTATTTCTTTGTGGAATGTCATTGGTATTCTGGTGAGAATTGCAACGAATTTATAGATCACTTTGTATAGTAAAGACATTTTGACAATATGGATTCTTCCAATCAGTCAGTATGAAATACCTTTCCATTTTTTGGAAATAGTGTCTCTTCACTTTTTTTCATCAATGTTTTATAGTTTTTATTGTAGAGAACTTTCACTTTGGTTAAGTTTATTCTTAGATATTTTATTTTGTTAGTAGCCATTGTAAATAGAATTACTTTGTTTCTTTTTCAGATTGTGTGCTGTTGGCATATAGAAATGTTACTGAATTTTGTATGATGATTTTATGTCCTATAACTTTACTAAATTTTTTATTGGTGCTAACAGTTTTTTTTTTTTTTTTTTGGTAGAGTCCTTGGGTTTTTCTGGATATAAGATAATATCCTCTGCAAACAAAGGTAATTTAACTTCTTCCTTGCCAATTTGAATTCCCTCTATTTCTTTGTCTTATCTGATTGCTCTAACTTTCAATATTATGTTTAATAACAGTGTTTGAAAGTGTGCATCCTTGTCTTGTTCCAGATATTAGGGGAAGGGCTTCTAGTTGTTACCCATTCAATATGATACCTAGTTGTGGGTCTATCATATATGGCTTTTGTCATATTGAGGTAAGTTCTTTCTATGCCCAATATTTTGAGAGTTTTTATCATAAAGGAATATTGAATTTTAGTGAGTGCTTTTTCACCCTCAGCTGAAATGATCATGTGATTTTTGTCTTTAGTTTTTTTAATGTCCTTTATCACATTGATTGACATGTGTATGTTGAACCATCCTTGCATCCCTGGAATGAATTCTATGTAGTCATGACGAATGATCTTCTTTTTTTTTCTTTGAGACAGAGACTCACTACGTCACCCTCAGTAGAGTGCTGTGACATCACAGCTCACAGCAACTTCAAACTCTTGGGCTTACGTGATTCTCTTGCCTCAGCCTCCCAAGTAGCTAGGACTACAGGTGCCCACCACAATGCCCAGCTATTTTTGTTGTTGTTGTTGCTGTTGTCATTGTTGTTTAGCTGGCCTGGGCTGTGTTCAAACCTGCCAGCCTTGGTGTATATGCCTGGTGACATAACCACTGTGCTACAGACACCAAGAGGAATAATTTTCTTAATGTGTTACTGAGTTTGGTTTGCTAGTATTTTGTTGAGAACTTGTTATGTCTTTGTCTGCTTTAGTATTAGGGTATTACAGGCTTCATAGAATGAGTTTGAGAGTATCGCCTCCTCCTTAATTTTATGGAATAATTTAAGTAGGATTGATATTGGTTCTTTTTTGAAAGCTTAGTAGAATTCAGAAACCATCAAGTACTGGGGTTTTCTTTGATGGGAGATTTTTATTATTACATCTCATTACTTGTGATTCATTTATTCATGTTCGGATTTCTTTTTGGTTTAATCTTGGTAGGTTGTGTTTATCTAGGAATTTACCCATTTCTTTAAGGTTTTCCATTTTTAAAAAATACAGTTTGCTCACAATAGTCTCTAATAATCCTCTGGTTTTCTGCAGTATCATTTTTCTTAGTATGGCTTGTCTTTTCAAAAAACAAAATTTTTCATTGATCTTTTGTATTTTTTTGTTTCCATTTCATTTATTTCTGCTCTGATATTTATTATTTCTTTCTTCTACTATTTTGGATTTGGTTTGCTCTTGTTTTCTGGTTCTTTGAGAAGCATCATTAGGCTGTTTATTTGAACTTTTTCCACTTTATTAATGTAGGTGCATATTGCTATAAACTCTTATTACTCTTCTTTCTGTATCCCACAGGTTTTTGATATGTTGTGTTTCACTTTCATTTGCTTCAAGAAATTTTTCAATTTCCTTCTTAATCTCTTCATTAATCCATTAGTCATTCAGGAGTATATTGTTGAATTTCTATGCATTTGTATATTTTCCTTGTTCATCCTGTGATTGATTTCTAATTTTGCTCCATTCTGGGCAGAGAAAATAGTATGATTTCAATCTTTTTTAAATTTTTTAAAAATTTGTTTGCAGCTAATAAATGGTCTATCCTTGATAATGACCCATGAGCTGAGGAAAAGACTGTATTTTGCAGCTGCTGGTTGAAATGTTCCGTATACAACTATCTGTTCCATTTGGTATGTAGTACAGATTATGCTCAATGTTTCACTGTTCATTTTCTGTCTAGATGACTTATCCAGTGCTGAAAATGGAGTGTTGAAGTGCGTAATGATTATGATATTAGGTCTATCTCTATTTTTAGCTCTGATAGTATTTGCTTTACATATGTGGATGTTCCAGTGTTGGGTCCATATATTTAGAGTTATCATATCCTCTCGCTGAAGTTTCCCTCTCATCATTATATAGTAAAATTGTCTCTTTTTATAGTTTCTGTCTATGTTTGTCTTTATAGGTGAGAAATATTTCTTGTGGACAATGTATAATTGGCACTCTCTCCTGGTCTGTAAGGTTTCATCTGAAAAGTCTGCTGCCAGACTTTTTTGTTGTTGTTTTTAGCCCATTCAGACACTTTATGTTTTTAGCCCATTCAGACACTTTATGTCTTCTTCTTTTTTTTTTTTTTTGAAACAGAGTCTCACTTTATCACCCTCAGTAGAGTGCTATGGTGTTATAGCTCACAGCAACCTCAAACTCTTGGGCTTAAGCGAGTAGCTGGGACTACAGGTGCCCGCCACAATACCTGGCTATTTTTTGTTGCAGTTGTTATTGTTGTTTTTAGCTGGCCCAGGCCAGGTTCAAACCTGCCAGCCTCCATGTATGTGGCTGGCACCATAACCACTGTGCTATAGGCGCTATTGATTGGAGAGTTTAGCCCATTCACATTCAAAGTTATTTTGATAGGGCTTACTACTGTCATGTTGATGTTTGATTCCTGGTTGTTTCAGTGATCATCTCTTTATGTCTTACTTCCTGCCTCCCTTTGTTAAAAGCAATTTTCTCTGATAGTGTTTTTATTTGAGGTTGCCATGAGGTCTGCAAAAAGCATTTTATAAGCATTCAATTTTAACTTAGTACAACTCTGTCTACAAACTAACAAATATGCAAGCAAAGAGATATCTAACAAAAATTCTATACTTTAATTCCATCTCCCCACTTTTAAACTTTTTTTTCTTCCCATCCATACATTTTTATACTATCTACCTTTCAAAAAGTTTTTGTTATTTTGATAGGTTTGTCCTTTAGTCTTCCTACTCAACTTGTAAGTGGTTTATATCCAAGTACACCAGTACTCCGTATTTGTGTACTTAACTGTTACCAGTGAGTTGTGTACCTTCAGATGATTCCTTACTGTTCATCAATGTCTTTTCTTTCCCACTGAGGAATTCCTTTTAGCATTTCTTGTTGGACGGGCCTGGTATTGATAACATCCCTCTGCTTTTGCTTATCTGGGAAAGTTTTTTCTTCATCAAGTTAGAAGCAGATTTTTGCAGGATATAATATTGTAGACCTAAGATTTTCTTCCTTTAGCATTTTGAATATTTAATACCACTCTCTCCTGGCCTGTGAGGTTTCCACTGAGAAGTCTGGTGGCAGATATATTAGAGCTTCTTTATATGTTATTTTTTTTCTTTTTTCTTGCTTCCCTTAGGACCTTCTCTTTATCTGAGATCTTTGGGATCCCTGCTTGGGTTGAATCTCCTTGGTGTTCTATGATATTCTTGTAACTGATGTATTTGTAACTGAATATATCTTTCTCTGGGTTTGGGAAGTTTTTTGTTCTTATTTGTTTGAATAAACTTTGTACTTTTATCTCTTTTTCTACTTCCTCTTTAAAGCCCATAACTCTTAGATTTGCCCTTTTGAGACTATTTTCTAGGTCTTGTAAATGTGCTTCAAACTTATTGAGTCTTCTTTTTTCTCTTCTGTTCATGTATTTTCAAATAGTTTGTCTTCAAGCTTACTAATTCTTTCTTCTGCTAGGTCAGTTATGTTGTCAGGAGACTATGATGCATTTCTTACTTTGTCAATTGAATTCCTGAGCAGAATTTCTTCTGATTTTTTTTTTATCATTTCAATCTCTTTATTAAATTTTTCTGATAGGCTTCTGAGTGCCTTCTCTCTGTGTGTTAAAGTTCATTGATCTTTAGGACAGCTATTTGGAATTCATTGTGTGCAAAGTCATAAATCCCCACCAGTCCAGGATTGGTTGCTGGTACCTTATTTAGTTCATTTGGTGAAATTGTGGTTTTCTGAATGTTTTTGATGCTTGGGGGTGTTTATCAATGTCTGGGCATTGACGAGTTAGGTATTTATTTTAATCTTTGCAACCTGGGCTTGTTTGAACCCATTCTTTTTGAGAAGGCTTTCCAGACATGCAAAGGGAATTGAGTGCAGTGATTTTAATCTTTGGTCACTGCAGATAAATCATGGTTGCCCCAAGGCCAGTAATGCTGTGACTCTTGCAGACTCCTGCTAGTACTGCCTTTGTGGACTTGGGTAAGATATAGAATTGCCCAGATGTCTAGGCAAAGTCTCTTACTCTCTTCTCTCCCTCTCTATGCTGGGCTGCTGGAGTTGGTGGAGGAGAGACATGGGCACTTCTTTGTGGTCACAACACCAGGTCACACCTGAAGCCCTGTCTCTCCCTAAGTCAGTAGTGTCTATTGCCTGGATGGCACTGATGTCTATTCAAAGCCCCAGGGCTCTTCAGTCAGCAGGTGGTGAACCCTTCCAGGACTGGGCACTTTCCTTCAGGGCAGCATATTTCCTTTTGGCCCAGTGTCAGTCCAAACATGTCTTCCTGGAACTAAGGCTTGGAGTCAGAGGCTTTAGAAGTCTGCTTGGTACTTTATTTTGCTGTGGCTGAGCTAGTACCCTAGTTGTAAAACAAAGTTCTCTGAACTTTTCTCTTTCCTTTCCTCAAGTGGCAGAAATCTCCCTGAGCTGTACTCTCCATAGCTGGAGGGGTGATGACATAGGCATGGCTTTACCACCATTGGTGCTTACTGGGTCACATGCACCCCATGTCCACTGGCTCTGAGTCAGCACAGCGAAAGGAGTTACCCAAGGACTGTAGCCCTTATGGCCCTACTCACTGCCTTACTAATTTAGTCTAGGCTCCAGCCTGCGTTCTATCCCCTGGTGGTAGAGGTGACCTTAACTCAGGGGCAGAGGATTTCTCTCTGGCTTCCCTGGTCTAAGGATTCCTTTCATGGGCATTGGCAGAAATTCTGCCCTGTGCTGCTTTTCTCTGTGCTAGGGGAGTCTGGGTTTCAATGCAAAGCCCCACCATCACTTTACTCTTCCTCCCCAAGGCATACCAATCCTCTCTCACTCGCTGTGCTGGCATGGCACTGCCAGAGGATGAGTGAGGCCGTGCAAGATTGTCTGATCTGCCCTCTTCAGTCCCCCTTTTTTAATATAATGTTAAAATCATGCAGTACAATTGCTCACCTGATTTTTGGTTGTTGTGAAGGTGCTTGCTTGCATGGACAGTTGTTGAAATTCACTGTTCATGAAGAGGGAAGATTGCTGGACATTTCTATTCGACCATCTTTCTCAACCCCCGTCTCTATAACAATTTAAATTCACAGTGGAAATAAATTCAATTAAAATCCATAAATATTTGTTGAGGAACTACTGAGCCCAAGAACCTTTGCCATGAGCTGAAAGGAACATACAAATAAGAATTCAGCCAACTCCTTCCTCTTACCTCTAGGATAACACCATATGTTAAGATTCATATTTAGAATAGAATGGTATGGCATTATCTTGAAAATTAATGAAGTGACTTTCTTACAAAGAAAATAATTGACAGTGTGTGTTGCCAATGACAAAACTTAAGCTTTCAAGTAAAAAAGAAAATTTGGAAAAGTTGTGTCCACCACTGTGAGCTTGATAGTTTCTTGATATTTAAAAGCTTTTCTGATGAGATTTGATGGTAACATTAACACATTTGATAATATGTGTCAACATTTTGAAGATTTTCATGACTAAGCAAATCAATATTTTCTAAATGACAAAAGTGTGATGTCACAAAATCATGCGTGTGTAAAAATTCACCATTTAAATTGCAAAACATCTGGGAGGCCAAGGCAGGTGGATTTCCTAAGCTCAGGAGTCTGAGAAAAGCCTGAGCCAGAGCAAGACCCTGTCTCTAAAAAATTAGCTGGGTATTGTGCCAGGCTCTTGTAATCCCAGCTACTTGAGAGGCTGAGGCAAGAGGATCACTTGAGCCCAAGAGTTTAAGGTTGCTATGACCTATGGCACCATAGCACTCTACCAACGGTGACACCGCAAAACTCTCTCTCTCTCCAACAAAATAAATTACAAGATAGACCAATGGATTTTAATATAAAGTTTGCAAACTTTATCAGTATGGTTTTCAATGCCACATTGCAACTAACCCTTAAGAAACAACTCTTAGTAAGTTTTGGTATAGCATCACATCAAAGAAGCACATTCACTTTTTAAAAAGTAGTTAAAGACGAGGTCTGCTGGTTACACCTATAGTCCCAGAGCTCTGGGAGGCTGAGATGGTGGATCGCCTAAGCTCACAAGTTTGAGATCAGCCTGAGCTAGAGCAAGACCCCATTTCTAAAAATAGCCAGGTGCTGTAGCTGGCACCTATAGTCCCAGCTACTTGGGAGGCTGAAGCAAGAGAATTGCTTGAGCCATAAAGTCTGTGGTTGCTGTGAGCTATGATGCTATGGCTCTCTTCTCAGGGAAACAAAGTGAGACTGTCTCAAAAAAATAAAAATAAAATAAGTAGCAGGTGATTAAAACACCCTCTTTTTTCCCAAGTGCTCATCTATGTCAGCCAGGATTTTCTTCCTATACCTCTATGAAAGGACATATCACAAGTTGAATATGGAAGTGGTTATGGTAATCCCACAGTGCTCTATTAAGAAGTTGAAATCTGCAAAAATTACAATATTTGAAAGCTTTTCTGATGAGATTGAAGGTAATATTAACACATCTGATAATATGTTTTAACATTTTGAAGATTTCCATGACTCAGCAATGGCTAAAAATTAAAATGACTATATTTTAGTTTAATCAATGGCTTTTTATTTCTATTAATATTTTAACAGGTTGTAATAATATGTGTCTTGATTTTTTTTAATCTTTAATACAGTACTATTGAGAGTTATGCTTAAGCAAAAGCTCTTGGAGATCCTCAATCATTTTTAAGAGTGTAAAGGGGTCCTGAGACCAAAAAGTTGGGGAAAGACTACCTTAAATGATACAATTGGATTAAACTTCATGACACCAAGGCTACTGGGAAAATAGGAAAAAGAGATCACGGGGGTAATAATCAGGAAAGTTTTCATGGAAGACCTGGTATTTCAGGTAGACACTGAAAAATGGGTAGGATTTTTTTTTTAAATTCAGATTAATGTGAGGATACAAATGATTAGGTTATAATATTTGCCTTTGTTAGGTAGAATCCAAGTTGAAATTGGCCCTTCACCCAGTACATGGGCCATATACCCTTACATTGTGCTCATTAGGTGAGAGCTTACCAATCCCCTGCCTTTCCCCCCTCTCCTCCCCCAACTTGAGTTTGATTTGTTTTCGCTCATGTGCGCATGTGGTTGTTCATCTACTAGTTTCATATTAGTATTGAGTACCTGGGATACTTGCTTTTCCAAAACATTCCTCAACTCCATCCAGGTAAATACAAAAGATATAAAGTCTCTGTCTTTTTATGGCTGAATAGTATTCCATACATATACCATAGTTTGCTAATCCATCCACTGATGGGAGCTTGGGTTGGTTCTATATCTCAGTGATTGTGAATTGAGCTGCAGTAAACATTCTAGTGCAAATGTCCTGCGGTAAAATGGTTTTTTTTTACATCTGGGTAGATACCCTGTATTGGATTAAATAACATATTGCAGGATCAAATGAAAGGTCTACTTTAACTTTTTGAGGCTTCTCCACACTTCTTTCCATAGAAGCTATATTAGTTTGTAATCCCACTAGCCCTTAAAAATGTTGCCTTCTCTCTAAGTCCACACCAGCACCTGCAGCTTTGAGACATTGTGATGTGGACTGTTCTCACTGGGGTTAGGTGATATCTCAGGGTGGTTTGATTTGCATTGCTCTAATGCAGGTGTCCTCAAACTACAGCCCATGGGCCACATGCAGGCCACCAAGGACATTTGTCCAACCCGCCAGGTGTTTTTGCCACTGCTGCCTGTCCTGCTTAGCAGCTGACTCATCCTGGGGCCTGCAGCCTGGCCCTCCAATGGCCTGAGGGACAGTGAACTGGCCCCCTGTTTAAAAAGGTTGAGGACTCCTGCTCTAATGACTAGGGATGATGAACATTTTTTCATGTTTTTGTCGACAAAAGTGGGTAGGATTTTGAGAGAAATTCTTGAAAAAGATATAAAGTATGAATAAAAGCTTAGAAACAAGAAATCCCTTAGTATACTCAGCCAATAAAGAGTAATGAGTTCAGTTGATACAGGCCTAAAGGACAGATCATTCTTTTTTGCTTCTCTTCTTACGTGTCTAACCATTCCTCTTGTCTGCTTTTCTGTTTGTTTTTCCTGCTCTCATTCCATAGATAGATATTGATGCTGTCAACACTTGTGTCCTTGGGTCTCTCTCCTCACTTTGTAAAGGATCTCCCTCACCAACCACATCCACCCTTCAGTTTGGAGCTTCTGAGCTGCCGAATCCCAGACCTTCAGCTCACTTCCTCTCTGGAGCTCCAGAATAATGTGTTCTGGGTCTCTTGAAGGCAACAAACTGAAAGTGGAAATAATGTTCTCCTGGAAATCACTCCCCTTCTGTGACCCCTTTCTTGGCACCCCCCTCCTTCAGGAGTAGCCACATTAGCCTCTATTCTCACCTTCCTCCCCAACAGCTATTTAATTTGATCCCCTCCATTACCAGTGTTCCCTTTTTTTCTTCTGTATTATTGTGCTATTTCCTTAGTTCCTTCTGTCCCTATTCTTACAAACTTCCATTCTATTCCCCACATTGCTGCCAAAGCCAATAGCACAAAAACAATAAATGTAAATGACCTTTTTTTCCTGTTTCAAAAGCCTCTGATGGTCCCTCCAGGATGACACACTAACACCTTAGTGGAACTTAGAATGCTGTCCATTCTCTGGCCTTGGCGACCTCTCCGTGCTGGTTGGTTGTCAGGGAGCCTCCTGGGCTATGACAAGCATGTTCCTTGCCGCCGCCATACACAGAGCTTGCAGCTCCCTAAGTCCTGGGGCTGCTTCACCTTCCAGTGACCCTGTTCAGGTGCTTTCTCTTTCAGGAATGCCCTTTCCTGCTCTGTCAACAAAAAATAACATCTTATCTTTCTGGATCATTCTTGAGGCCTACTTTTCTCTAAAAACTCATCTCTGTATATTGATTAAACAATATATTTAACTTCTGTTTTAATAACATTTTGAAAGTGATTACAGATGGTCCTCAATTTATGATGGTTTGACTTATTGCTTTTCCATGGTGCAAAAGCCATATGCCTTCAGTAGAAACTATACTTTCAATTTTATTCCTTTTCTGGGTTAGCAATATACCAGGAAAGACTTCTCTCATGATACAAGGCAGCAGCAGCAAGTCACAGCTCCCAGGAAGCCACACCATCACCAGGGGAACGATGGATACTCTCCAGTGTACTGTGTGGCCAGATGATTTTGTTCAACTGAAGGCTAGCATAATTGTTCTGAGCACATTTACGGTGGGTTAGGCTAAGCCATGATGTTTGGTAGGTTGGATGTTTTCTCTTTGTTTTTTGTTTTTTTCTTTTTGTGGATACAGAGTCTCACTCTATCACCTGGCGGAGAGTGCCCTGGCATCATAGCTTACAGCAAGCTCAAACTCTTGGGCTCAAGTAATGCTCTTGCTTCAGCCTCCTGAGTAGCTGGGACTACAGACATGTGCCACTAGGTCCTGCTACTTTTTCTATTTTTAGTAGAGATGGGGTCTTGCTCAAACTCCAAAGCTCAAGCAGTCCACCTGCCTCAGCCTCCCAGAGTGCTAAGATTAAAGGTGTGAGCCACCAAACCCAGCCAGGGTTGGATGTATTAAATGCATTTGGACCTAAGATACAATGGATTTATGAGCATATAACCTCATCATTAGTCAAAGATCTGTACTTTCATTTGAAATCTGTTTCTAAAACTATTTTTAAATGATTTTTTTCTGTATAGCCAGAGGGGATGACTTGCTTCTCCACAGAACAAAATAGCTAAGATATGAAGCATTCCACACAGGCTCATATTGTGCTAAACAAAAAGGAAAGAAAATTGAAACTTCTTGGAAAAAGTACCAAATTTGATGTTTCTTCTAACATTTGAGACATGAGCCGGCAAACAAAGAGCGAGGGGTTAAAAAATCCATATCCAATGTACAAATGTGTATTATGCCCTTTCAAACCCTGTTTCACAAATGATTTTATATTACTAGAATTTCTTGAGTATAACGAATTTAATTTTTTATAGGTTTGGTATTCTTTTTACCTCAGAGGGATTTTGTTTTGCAAGATTTTCCCCCCAAAGCCAAATTTCTAGTATTTCATTTTAACATAGCTGGTCATCCATAGTCCCTTTAAAAAAAGGATTAACATTCTTAAGCACCAACATCATAGCCCTATTTATCATTTTGTTAATTCAAGTAGTATCAGTGTTACAGATAAGCCTGCCAAAGACTAGCTTCATTATTGGGCCCGGTTTCCCCTTGCAGTTTTCTGGGAAAAATATGAAAACTTGGAAGGGTATTATGAAGTCAATTTTTAAAAAGTGAGATATTCTTAGTTTATAAAGTACCTTCAGTTAAATTATATATGTACATCTAGCATTGCATATGAACCTCTACTGATCTGAACTTCATTAAGTATTTTCTAATTTTAAGGCTTGGTGTGGTGGTTCATGCACTCTGGGAGGCCTGAGACAGGTGGATTGCTTGAGCTCAGGAGTTCTAGACCAGCCTGAGCAAAATGGAGATCCTATCTCTAAAAACTAGCCAGGCATTGTGGCAGGCACCTGTAGTCCCAGCTACTTGGGAGGCTGAGGCAAGAGGATCACTTGAGCCCAAGAGTTTGAGTTTGGGTTGCTTATGAGCTATGACACCACAGCACTCTACTGAGGGTGACAAAGGGAGACACTGTCTCAAAAAAAAAAAAAAAGAAAAAGAAAAAGAAAAAAGAAAAGAAAAAGAGAGAGAGAAGAAAACAAAACTTGTTGAAGCAAAAGTTTCACAAAAGAGTGGTGAGATTTCTGATAAATTAGATTGTTTTTCACTTCTTTTCCTGTTTAAGATATTCTGTTTTATTGTAAACTGTGTGGTCAGTTTAGCAGGGTAACAAATGGCTTGATACTGTGGTGGGCATAGTAGAGGAAAAGAGATTAGCAATAAGTTTGAATAGGGAAGCTAGCTCTCACCCTCAGGAACAGGAGGATGGAGGCTGTCTCACCTCCCTGAGAGTGTAAATGGTACAATCATCTTATCTGAGGAGAACAGTTTGGTGTTCCAACTTCTACTCCCCACTCAGAGACAATTTGTTCCTGTTTTATGCAAAGACAAGATCTTAAAGCTGAAATCTGGAGGCAGAAGAACTGGCTTTATAATTAAAGCATCATGTCACAAAAGCAGTTTTGCACCTTCCCATGAATTACTTGGAAACAGTGGATCTGAGCCACAGGAAGACGGCATAGAGCCTGGAAAGGAAGAAGCTGAGAGCCAAACGCCCAGGTTATCAAGGACTAAACAGTGTGGCGTTAAAGTAAGCTATAAATGAAGGCCTCCCCTTCCCATCCCTCTCCTTCCCTTCTCTGTTCATATTGGGTTAAAATAAGCTATAAATGTGGGCTTTCTTTCCCTTCCCTTTTAATGGGGCTAAAATAATCCATAATTCTTTCTCTGGCTTTTCCTCTTTGGTCTGTGTCTGTGTATATCTGTGGGGGATGAGGGAATGTGTCTGCACACTCACACACATGTATATATATATATATATATATATATATTTATTTTTTAGATACAGGTCTTGCTCAGTTGTCTAGGCTGGAGTGACATGGCATAATCCTAGCTTGAACTCCTATACTCAAGTGATCCTCCCCACCTTAGCCTCTTGAGAGCATAGGTATATGCCACCATACCCCGCTAATTGTTTTTTTATTTTTTGTAAAGACAAGATCTCACTATACTAGTCTCAAACTCCTGGATTCAAGCAATCCTCCTGCCTCAGCCTCCAAAAGTGCTGGGCATATATGTGTATATATAGAATGTCCATTGTACACGAAATTTATGGACACCCGGTACATGTATACACACACACACATTTAGAAGCTTTTTTCTTCAACGTATCCTCTTAAGATGCAATTATAATTTAAAGTTTAAGTCTTTAAAGAGGCTTTTTAATAAAAACATGGAATGTGGAGAGACTTTGGAGTCATGGAAAAGGCATCTGAGTGCAGATCTAGGGAATTAGGTTCTAGTCCTAGCTCTTCTAAAACCTGTGGACCTGGATGAGCTTGACTATCTGAATCTCAGCTTGCCTAAGTAGGGAATTAACTCCTGAGCTAGAATGATCTTTAGGCCTTCTTGTAATTCTGGTATTTGATTATATTATAAAATCTAGGTGGTGCTAAGCAGAGAGTCACCTCATATAACACATTACCATGTGGTTGAGGTATACCTGAAGTGTAAGAGTCAGGAGAGGCAAATCAGCTTCTGAAATATTCAAATTTCCCACCTCAACAAATAAGTAGCTTTTTGCATAACAAAGTGAGAACAAAAAAAGATCAATTTAATAGCAACATCTAGTATTTGTTAGCAGTAAACAGAGCTAACAGTAGCAAAGCCGAGAATACACACATAAGATCACCAGTGGACAAGTACCCACATGTTTGCTAATCTGCCTTCTTCACTGAGAATTCCCAGGTAAAAATGGACAAATGTAAGCAAAATATAGAAATCTAATGCCATTACAACATGGTAATAAATCCAGTGAGAAGCAAGCAGTCTTCAGTGGAACCATGTGATAGTTTGGAGAATTTGGCTTTGACAGATATGGTCAAATGTACTTGGCTTGGCCACATGCTAGTAATGTATGTACTTGGACAAGTTACTTATGTATTTTCATTGTGGAAAATTTGGAAAATAAAGAGAAATATCAAATAAATTTTAAAAGACTCAATGCAAGGCATTTGGAAAAATAGAGTTTTCTGATCTCTCCATAAGCAGCCAGGCAGAGTGAATTCAACCTTCTTACTCCACCTTTGTGGTCTATTCAAGCTCTCAGTAGATTGGATGATCCCAACCACATTGGGGAAGGTCATCTGCCTCACTCAGTCTATAATTCAATTGTCGGTCTCTTCCCGAACCACCCACACCGACATTCCCAGAACCAATGTTTAACCAGGTATCATAGCCTCTCAAGTTGACATGTAAAATTAACCATCATACCATCTTTACTTAAAACATCATTCTAAACACATATGCCACCGTCATTTCCCCTAAGAGCTCAACCAGATGGAAATGTTCGCCATTAAGTGTATTAATCAAGATTGTTGTAGAGGTTCCAGTGAAAGTGATAAGCTAAGTTAAATAAAACAATCTGTAAAAGCACTAGGATAAAAAGGTATGTAGTAGCGGTGATGTTGCTATAGATGTAGAAAATCCCAACATTGCAATTTTACGAAGAAATGTTGATAACTTGATCAGTTGCTTATATAAATACATATTTAAAAACCAATAGGTTTTTCTTTACTGGTAACAAACAGTACAAATAGAAGCAGAAAAAATAAACTCACATAAAACAGAAAATAGTAAAGGATTACGTTAAAGAGAAGAATATTGGTCCTATGTATGGAAAAATATACTAACTTACTGAAGGTCCCAAAGGCAAAGTAAATAACAGATTACATTCTGGGTTGGGAAATCTTAATAACACAAAAACATCACGCCTCTTGAAAAAATAATAAATTCAGAGAAAAGATGTTAATGGTTTTATTGTGGTCTATTGAAATAGAATAAACTCTACATATTTTACAATCCCCCCCTTTACTCTTTACCCCTTTGGAACTCTTCTCATTTCCAGGCAACTACTGAACTACTTTTTGTCACTGATCAGTTTGCATTTTCTTAAAATTTATGTAAATGCAATCATAATATTTTTTTGGTCTGGCTTCTTTCATTCAACATAATTATTTTGAGATTCATCCATTTGTAGCATGTACCAGTAGTTCATTTCTATTCGTTGCTGAGTATTCCATTGTATAAATATACCACAATTTATTTATCCAATCACCTGTGTATAGGCATTAGGGTTAATTTCAGATTTTGGCTATTGCAAATAAAGCCGTCGTGAACTTCTGTGTTGAAGCTATATATGGCCATATGTGTTTTTTCCTCTTGGAACTTTAAAATGTCTGGAAGAAAACAGGAGAAAATCTTTATGATCTTGATTTGGAAGTTTTAAGTTTTTCATTATATTTCATTTGGGATTAATTTTTGTGCATGGTGGGAGTAGGGATTGATGTTTATTTTTCTCCTTGTGGATATCTCATTGTTCTAGCTAGCACCATCTATTAAAAAGACAAGAAACATCTGGTCGGGCACAGTGGCTCACGCCTGTAATCCTAGCACTCTGGGAGGCCCAGGAGGGTGGATTGCTTGAGCTAAGGAGTTTGAGACCAGCCTGAACAAGAACGAGACCCCATCTCTAAAAATAACCAGTTGTTGTTTCAAGCGCCCAGGTACTCGGGAGGCTGAGGCAAGAGGGTCACTGGTGCCTGAGAGTCTGAGGTTGCTGTGAGCTGTTATGGCAGTGCACTCTACCAAGGGTGACAAAGTGTGACTCTGTCTCAAGAAACAAAATAAAACAAAATCAAAAAACCCCTAAGAACAGTCTGTTTAAAACTTTGTCAAAAATTAATTGATTATACATATGAAAATTTATTTGCGTAATGCTAATTTGTTTCTTTAATACTTTTGTCTATCTTGATGGCAATACTATACTGATTTGTTTTTTGTAACTTTTCTTTATAGTAGTTAGCAGAACAAGTACTGAATTTCCCAACACACCAAATGAGAAAGTCTCAACTTACTGACAACTCTAGAAAACATAAAAAAGGTGTTATCTCAGGAGGCAATAAAATATTACCTGTTGGTGAGAGATCTATATATCCACCCTCACCAGCTCACTGAATTCAGCCCCCATTTCAGGGTGAGGCAGTGATTTCTGAAGGCTTCTACTGTGTGGAATTATGTGCATTTCTGAATGCAATCCTCCAATTCTTCCACTCTGGCCAGGTCTTGCCACCATGCTCTGCCATCTATTTCTTCTCTATTCCTCACTCCACTCCACACGTCTTTGTGTGGCCAGATTAGCTGTTCAGACCTACTCCCCAACTGGCACTGCTGCAGACGTCTCTGTATCTCTAAGTCTAGGCTTAATCTTTAGATCCAGGAGAAGAAGAAAAGAAAACTCCTCTTTTCTCAGTTAAAAATATCACCTTCATTAGTGGCCAATCAAACTGCCCATTTTGATCAACAATGAGAACAACAGAGCTCTTCAAAAGAAAACTCCACCCTTACCCATTAAGGCGTACTTTTACAGAAGGAACCCATAAAAACAACAGAACCACCGAAGTGTCTACACACTCTCCCCTTTGTGGCTAATTCTGTTTTTATCTCTAGTCCCCTTCTTACTCTAGAAGCCTATGATCTGTTTTTTGTCTGCTCCTTATGCCTGGAATAATTTATGAATATCTCAATTTTAAAAATATACTAATTTTTAGAAATATGTTAATTTGTTGTAAGAGATCCCTCCCCTGCTAAAAACCGGTGACTCAAACTACATAGTGTTTCTTTTTTTCTCATGTAACAGCTCAAAGTGGACATAGGGTTCAAGATGGGGAGGTGGTTCTGATTCCCGAAGACAAGAAAAAACAGGTTTCTTTTCCCTGCATTTCTTGCCATCATCTTACATAGATGGTTAATCTGGCTTTACCATTACCATGTCTAATTTCTAGCTTTCAAGAAAATGAAAGACTCAGGAAATTAGTTTTAAAAATGAAACAAGGGCAGGGCACCCACACATCAGTGAAAATCGAGAGGAAGGGGCACTCTGGAAAAATTTGCAGTCTCTGCCACATATATAATATTATAAACTATACATTTCTGATGTTTTGTATTCTTCTAGAACTAGGTGGTCATGCAAGTGGATGTGAGGAAGGAATAAAAAGAACACCACTTCTTCCTATCAATGATCATATATTCAAGCACTGATTTCAGTTAGATTGCTAGTACCATTTCTACATCTCATTAATATTTCAGTCAGTTATCAGGTGCTTTTTATTTCCCAATTCAATCCTAATAGCAAAAAGGAAAATATTTGTGATAGATTTCACATAACAAGCTTTCATCCATTATTATGAAGGGGAGGGTATCTTTCTTATAGGCATTTTGTTGCATGAAAATTGGATTTCATTCTCCTTAAGTGTGTGCTTGCCTGTCTTTTTCACTGATATCACACAGTGAAAATATTGTCACGCCTATTCACTTTGTCAACTGGAAAATCTTTCCAGTTACCGGGAATACAGTAGGAGTAAGGGGTGAGCTTTGAATACAGGGCTATGGATGGCAACAGTCATACCTCAATTTTCCACCCGTTTTTATAGTATAGTAGGTTATAAAATATTTACTGTTCTTCCCCAAATCTTGGCCATGACCAAGAAAACTTGTGTGAAACCGTATGATTAAAGGAAACATTTCTATGGCCTAAAATATTTTCTGAATACTAGATTCTTTATGAAGAGATGCTGCCACTCAAATTAAAAAAAAGAACAACAACAACAACAAAAAAACATTAAGAAGTGAGTGAGGTCAGGCCATTCCTCAGTTCAAAATCTGAAATGGCTCCTTCTTCACTCACAGTAAATGCCAAACTTTTAAACGGGCTAAGGATCCCACACTACCTGGCCCTTGCTCCTTTCCCTCTCAGCCCTCCTCTCCTATAGCTCCTCATTCCCTCTGCCCCAGGCTCATCTTCTGTCTTGAAATGGGCCAGGCACCCTATTTCCTGACATAGGAACTTTCTCAGGGTCTCCCTGTGCCCCTCTGCCTGAATGTTCCTCTCACAGATAATCTGTGTTGCTAAGTTTTTAACCTCTTTCAAAGCTTTGTGCAAAGCTCACCTTCTCTATAAGGTTGCAGCTGTTCAGGTAGTGTGAGAAGCCAATATGGAACTAGACATGTAAGAGATCTATTGAGGGAAACACCTGTGAAGAATAGAGAAAAGAGGGGACAGGAGTAGCAGAGTGGCAGGTGCAGTGCTGATTTGACACCTGTGAAAATCATGAGGCTGGAAGGAGGGATGGGTGGGATGAGCCTCAGACTGCAGTGCAGCCCTGAGAAAGGCTTGGCTAGGATGGTGGGACCCCAGAAACAGGAGTTCTTTCTAGAAGTGTCCCATGATGGGCAAAAATGCTCTGTCTTCAGGAGCTCCACCAGCCTTAGTCATTAGCTGAGAGCTGCTGAGAGTGTGCCTTTGGGATCAGTGCTACCACAGGTCCATGGGGGTTGCTGCTGAAGGTTTCCAGCCACTTACTTTCCATGATCTCAAAGAGGGACCTGCATGGCACAACTCCATGGCCCCAAGAGCTCTGCCCTAATTCCCCATGTAATACTCATCACCAACTCACCATTCCTAATCCTCTTTATCCTAGTCTTCTTTTACTTGGTTCCATAATCCATTAATTCATGATCACAATAAGAAGAGTGTAATACCCCAGTTTGCATGAGTAAACCAAGGTTTAGCAAACTTACATAGTGCCTCTATCCTAGATCATAAAGATGATGCCACAATGCTAACATTTTTGAGCACTCATCTTATGTGCCAAACACTACTAAGTGCTACCTGCATTATCTCATTTCATCCCCACAACCTTTGAGGTTAGTAGTATTATTCCTCCCATTTTTACAGATGAGGATACTGAGGTATAGGAAGGGTACATATTAAGTGGCAGAATCAGAAGTTGTGAATTGGTCTGACTGCAGGGCCCAGTCTTTTGTCTCCTAGATTTATTTTGAAATTCGTATTGCTCACCGCCTTCTATTATCTCCATTCCAGACCCCTCTCCTAGCTCCAGATACATATAGTAGGACCTTCATGGTTGCCCACCTCCCTACATTGACCACCTCCTTAAGCTGACCTAATTTTCATAGGCTGGACATGCACCACATGCACGTGTCAGTACAGTAGGTCTAGTGCCTGATGTTGACCAGTTCATTACAGTCCCTTGGTGGTGGGTTTATAGAGGTTCAATTGCATATCTAATAGGTGATGGGACTTCCCTACTTGGATGTCTCAAAGACACTTGTAAATGAACTTATCCCAAACTGAACACATCCCCTCCCCAGATCTGATCCTGTTCCCTTACACAACTGCACAATTTGTCTTCTAATTCTGCGAGATCAAACTCCTGAGAGTGGCTGTGCTGGTTCTGCCTCACTTCCCGCTTCCTGTACCAAGGCCCATTGATCCACCTTAGAGACCTCTTTCTACCTTGTCTGTCCCCTCCACTGTCTTTGCTTAGACCGTCACGTTTTCTCATCTGCATTGCTGATTGCCAACAGTGTCCTAACTGATCTTCACAGAGCCACTATTGCCCCTTTCTCTCCTCTATTCCTTTACTTACTCTAGACTGTTATTTCTGGGAAAAAAATCCCTTGTATCATTTCCATGCTTAAAATCTCTCATTACCTCTTCAATGCTTTGAGTCCCCATGAGCTACCCTCACCTACTTGCTTAAACTCATATACTCTAGACAGCCATGTCCTAGCTATATGGGACTACCAGCACATCCTGATGCCATGTGTTCCTCCCTGTAATGGCTTACTCATTCTGTCCCGGCTGCCCCTCACCTCTGTTTTAGGTCTAGTTTACTCCTGTCTTCAGGGCCTCAGTTCAGGGCCACCCCCATCAGGGAGATAGCTCTCAGTTCCAAGTCTGAGTTAAGTTTCCCTTCTTACATAGTCCCATGGCAACCTGTAACTGTATATCCAGCAGGCCAGGGCAAGGCACTATATACTTTAGGTTTTGCAAACCTCTGTCACACCTACTCAGTTCTGCCATTATGGTGCAAAAGCAATCACAGAGAATACTATACTGAAAAAGGATGTATTTCAAGAAAACTATTTATGGATGCTAAAACTTGAATTTCACGTAATTTTGATGTGTTACAAAATATTAAAAAAAAATTTCAGCCATTTAAAAATGTAAATCTCATTCTTAGATTAAAGGCTATCTAAGGTGAGTGGGTCAGTTGCTGCTCTTGAACTGTAGTTCATCAATCACTACACCACTCCAGGGCAATGTCCCATCTGACTTTGTATCCACAGTGCTTACTACAGTACCCAGTATATAGTAGGTGCTAAATAAACACTTGTTGAAGAAATAAAACGTGCACAGTTCATACTGAGTGATAGTGTCAGGATTCAAACCGAAGTCAATTTATGTTGATGGCATGATGTCACATTGCTCACTCTGTGCCTGCGTGTTAAGTGTATGAATGTAGTGTACTTAGGGCATGATGTTCAAGATACTCAAAAAGTAATTCCGGAAACACCTTAGCATTGGGCCTTGGTGAACACTGGAACTCATTTCTTTTTAGTTGAACTCAGCTCAGCTTATCATGTACAATTCTCAATACCACTTTTTACATTGGCCTTCTTTATTGTGCTTACAGGTATATAAAATAGCTCAGGATTTGGCCATTTCAATTAAAAAAAATAACTTATTCAAGCTGTTTTCAGCTTTGGAATCAGAAACCTTCAAACTTTTTATGTCAGATAAATGCTTAGAGCATCATAGCTCTTACCTTCAAAAGGCTACCAATTAAAAGAAATCCTGAGTATTATCAGATAACTCTTCATATTTCTATATAGTTTTTTTTTTTTTTGAGACAGAGTCTCAACTCTCATCTAGGCTAGAGTGCCTTGGTGTCAGCACTCACAGCAACCTCAAACTACTGGGCTCAAGGTATCCTCTTGCCTCAGCCTCCTGAGTAGCTGGGACTACAGGCACCGGCCACAACACCAGGCTAGTTTTTCTATTTTTAATAGAGACTGGTTTCACTCTTGCTCAGGCTGGTCTTGAACTCCTGGGTTAAAGAGATCCACCTGCCTCAGCCTCCCAGCATGTTAGGATTAGAGGTGTGAGCCACAGTCCCGGCACTTTCTATATAGTCTTATGCATGATTGACTCTCTGCTTTCTCTTCCTTTTAAAGTTAGAACAGAAAGACACTAAAGAACACAGAACCCCAGCTCATGGGCATTCCCTGTGACCTCACCTTTCAATTATGGTACGGCTACTTAGGTGACTAAATTAATCACATAGAGAACATCAACAGGGCAGGTCAGACCAAGGAAGACTGGGAAAACAGGCCAACCCTTGCATCTTGTGTAGGCCAGCGACCCCACTACAGGAACAAGGTCAGATTTAGTCACTTAAGGGGTGAACACTTGGGGCCAGCAGACAGGAAACAGGACCAAAACTAGAGGCCCTTTCATTAATAAAAGAGATTTGTGATAAGTAGGTCTGACTGTTGTTGGAACTGTGCAGTCAGTTAATATTCTAGTTATTTGAGAGTTTGACTATAAGGTAGTCACTGGAAAAAAAGGCAGAATCAGTTAACAGAACAGCAAATCAGAGTAGTATCAAAAGGAAAGAAGTATAGTGAAGTGAAAAATATAGTAAAGTGAAAGAGTATAGTAAAGTGAAAAGAGAATCAGGAGGAGTGACTTACAACTAGCTGTAAGACTAATAAGTCATTTTTTATTTTCTGAATTCGGTCCCCTCTAAATATTAAGTTGAATATTCATATCTCTGAAGTCCCTTCCAACTTTAACATGTAGGAATTCAACACTATCTTAGAACTGAAAACTACAAGTTGTTCAGGCAAATCTGGTCCCTGAGCAAAGAATGAGGATGAATTTATAACTCAAATTTAGTGATTTTATAGAGGCAACAAGCCAACCACGTCAGCACACGATATGACTGTTTCTGATTCTACTTTCTCCTATCCTGTGTCATAGCTGTCACTCTCTCCTTGTGACCCAGCTATAATATGACAATTTATTTCATTACTCTTACAAGATGTACTGCTTAAATACAGAGCAAAAGTTCCTAAAAGTCCACCAAAAATTTTCATCATTTTGAGAACATAAGAAACAAAACAATTTTTTAATATGGATTTTCAAACCTGCTTGGTGTTGAAGCTGGATGTAGGCAGGACATCACATCTTTAAATCCTATAAAAGTGGGGAAAGGGACCATTAATCTTCACTGTTGAAATGACGTAAAATTCCTATACAATTCATGTAGCATCTCAGTACTAGCAACATCCCCATGTATATTTTTACCTAGGCAGTTCATCACTAAGAGTTATCTTTGCTGAAACCTGGAAGAAAGTATATTTAGAGAACAAAAACACTGGGCTTACTTTAAAGTTAGAGCAAAGTGGTAGCTATATCAAACCCAGGCTTGGCCGAAGGCTTTTAGCAGTGGAGGATGGTGGGAAGCAGCCAGATGGTCCTGATTTTAGGGTGAGATCAAGTTCCAGATCTCACATAGGTTGCCTTTATTTTTCAGCTGTTCTTCACAGTACAATGAACTAAGCACTGGATCTTTTTACACGTAGAGATTCCTGTCTGAGGGCAGGGTTGGTATCCTACTTCATAGGCAAGGAATGGCCATGGGTTGAAGGAGTACACAGAACTCCAGCAATCCCAGTTTCAATGAGGATACCTCTTCCCACACTTTTCATTTGAGACATCCTCCTCCCCATTTCACACGTGACCAGAGGGCCTGGGGGTTCCTTCATCTATACTGCATTGTACTAGGGTGTCATCAAATTGTTCGTGTGCACATGCCAGATTTGCCTTCTAACTGTACTTTTTTGAGGTCCGGGAGCGTGTACTTGTCTGTATGTATCAGCAATGGAGTCCCAGAAATATTAGCTATTCAAGTAACATGTAATGAATGAGCAGCTGAAACTGCAACCTGTTGGTTGGAAGAATGAATGAACGCACTCCCCCTTCTTCCTGCAGGGTTTCAGAGTGAAATAGTCTTGATTTAGTAACGACGTTAAATCCTTTGGCCTGCTCGAGGAGGAGAAGAGAGGAAAAGAAGGAAGAAGAAAAAAAAGCCGGGTAAAGGCCAAAAGAGAAAAGAGGGAGGTCGCATGGCCACCGCGCGGACCCGGCCCGGTGGCCCCGCCCCGGCCCGCCCCCTCCGGCGCCTGTGCGCGTGCGCCCGCGGGAGCGCGGCGGCCGCTCTGAGCCCCGGCGCCGGGGGCGCGCAGCCGGGAGTGTTTGACGTGGCAGTTCCCAGCCCAGCTGCAACTCCGCGCGTAAGAACCAGCCTGTGGGGACACCCGGCCGGCCGGGGAAAAGGCGCGGCGGGAGAAGCAGCCGCAGCGGGAGCTGGGTCACCCGGAGCAACCGGCAGTAGGAGCGGAGCCGCAGGCTCTCGGAAGCTCCGCAGCGTGCGGGAGCGGGACCAGGTAAAGCCTTGCCCAGCTCGGACGCGCTCAGGCGGGACGGCCCCCTCCCGGGCACAGCTGGAGTGGGGTGCAGTGCCGGCCGGGTGGCGGGTGGCTGAGGCCGATGCTCACCTGTGGCGGGGCCGGCGGGAGGAGACCTCCCACTCAGTTCCTCTAGCCCCTGGTGCCGGGTAATAATGGGGCGGGTGGGGGAGGTGGGCGTGGGCCTTCTCTACCCGCCCCCACCTTTGGGTCTCAGGATGCAACAACTGCTGGGTTAGGATCCTCAGTAGCCACAGCCTTTCACTGTCACTGCCAGCGGATTCCTGGTCTCCTATCAACTTAATTTCCTTTTTCTTGAGGGAAGAGACTGTTAGAAATATTCCTAGTAAAAATGGCAACTGTATCTGTTAGCTTCGGGACATCGTGATTGTGAAACTGATTTGGCTAAATCCGAACTTGTGGCAGGGTGAGAAGTGCACCTTGGCTAGCGGTTTCTGGGTGACAGTGGGCTGGAGGGCTCGTTTTGCGATTGAAGCTGCCCAGATTTTCATCCTGGGCCTGTTCATGCCAAGTGGCTTTCTGCCATGTCGCCGCTTGAAGCTGAGTCAGGTTTCTGAAACTTGGTGCTATGTGAGGAAGTTTGACGTGGCAAACTCGATTGCGTGAGGAAGCAAATTCCTCTCGGGACCCCGTTTGGAGGGACCCGGCTGCTTCCTGCTGTTTGAATAGCTCTGCCTTTCTTTTCTGTTACTCAGCAACAGGCTGCCGCTTAGGTGTGTTCTGCTGACTTCCTAAATGTGCTTGGTTGGATGAGCTTGTCCAAAGCTCAAGCTGCCACGTCTCTCTCTGCTAAGTGGGAGGAGGGAAAAATGCTGTCAAGAACAAAGTGGACCAGAGGCCTTTTGCCTCTCTCGCTCCTCTTTTTAGTTCTCCCCTCCCCAGGTGAAGAAAGTGATCTCATAATATTTTTACGTGGTTGCTTTAATTCTGGAAACTTAATGTGAAAATGAAACCAAATCACAAATTTTAGGCTTCGAGTTTTAAATTTGAAATGCCATTTTCTGAGTACAGATTTCAGGTCTTAGAAGGTATTGCGGATATTTCACCTTAAAAGGCAGCAAATAAAAAGAACAATGGGAACGTTGTGCCTGGGCTAAGTGAAGAAACTGGAGAGATGTTGTAGAACCAGTGTTTTTGACCTGGAAGGCTCTCAGAGGCGTTGTTTTCTATCGGAGGGAACTGAGGCCCACAGAGGTTCTTTGGGTTATTCCACATCACACAGTGAAGTGTTGGCAGATACGTTATGAAAGCCCTCTTCTGCTACGATTCAGAGCATTTTCTGTCTTGTTATAAAAGGTGTTTTGAATATAGTCCTACGGAATGTCTCTTATTTTGTGAAAATTGGAAAATTTAAAGCAAATTGATGTCTGGATTCTGAGTAGAATCAAGATGAGTGTGTTATATTTGTGAGTGTGTGCGCCTACACATATAGGAAGTTACAGTTTTTTTCTTAGTTCTTTAAATATAGGTGCCTGTGTTCTTAGAGGAGTGATACCATTTAAATCAGAAAGAGATTCTGTCATCTTTGTGAAACTACTGACAACACTCAAATGTCTGTAGCTTACCACCTGGCTAGATCAATTATGACTCATCAAATAAGTCCATTATTAACTTTATCATTTGCTATATTTGTTGGACTATGATTTCTCTTGGTCCTAACTACCAGGTTAAAATTGCTAAGTAGAAGAGCTCTAAAAAGATACAAATCATAAAACACCTGATTGCAGACTTCTGGCGGTTATGGTGGTCAGTCAGTTGAATATAGCATGGTACACTCTGTGCTGAAGTGTGGCGGGGGAAACCAAAAGCACAAAATAGTAGGAACACTTAGGAGAGAACACATTTTAGGCTTCCAGTGAAAAAGTGGTTGGAAGTTGTTATTCAGGTTTCATGCTTGAGAATGTACCCAGAACTATTCAAGTGAGATTTACTTGAGTTTCAAAAAGCTATGGTTAGACCCATTTTAGGGGACAATGATCTGATACATTACATTGTATGATATTAAGATGTTTCATGCACCTGCTACTGTACATTTCCCCAAAGCATCATAAACTCTTATTAGCAGTGTTGATATTTTAGCATCAAGTGACTAAAGTTCTCTTACATTAAAAAAATTTTTTTTTCTATTGCAGAGTTCTTTTGTAGAACTATCCTTTGGAATGATATTTTCATGATGAGTCAACAAGGTTATGTGGCTACACCCCCATATTCTCAGTCCCAGCCTGGAATAGGCCTTTCTCCTCCCCACTATGGGCACTATGGAGACCCATCGCATGCAGTATCTCCACCAGGTAAAATGTCTTATTTGGCCTTGAGTGTAAGTATTCTCTCAGACTCAGAGACATAAGATGTTCTGGAAAAGGAACCTTGAAAGCGTTGAATGGTTGTTATATGATCTAATGACATGAGATTATAGGATTATTTGGAAAAGTTTCTCAGATCAGAGCTACAGTTCAGATATTGGATGACTAGTTTGGTTTTTAAATATAGACTAAAAGATGATATTCTGGGTGTTTTATTTTTACTGTTATTGTTCTTATTGTTACTTAGTGCTGTGAGATTATTGTAAATGTTCAATAAAACATGAATTAAATTTAATACATATATGTGCTAAGGTGATTGGGGCAATAATATTTGAAAATCAATTTTGAGATTGAAAAATACTGTTAGATTTGCACACTAAAGATTACTCATGATAATAATAACAAGAAAAACTTGGTCTTGCCTTGAAATTTTTATTGAATGATACTGGTTGCTTTAAAATATGGTACCCAGTAGCAGATCTTGGCTTTGGAGACAGAGCTGGCAGAGAAAGAAGTAATGGAGTGGGAATGATGACTATTATTCTGATGGCAGCCAATATCATGAGGCTACCTCCCTTTATCAAAGAGCTACTCGGAAGGACCAAGCAAGCTTCAGGAGACAGGGGTACGGCTAATAATAGTTTGTTTTAGGTCTAATGGTCCCAAATATTTGGGTAAGACAGTTCTTGGTCTTCTGAGAAAATGCCGGGAATTCCACTCAAATCCATACCACAGATATATCATTGTACAGAGGGTGCCAAAAATATATACATATTTTAAGAAAAAAAACTGTATGAAATTTGTAATACTAAACTCATGTTTGACTTCTGCAGTTATAAGAGGTGCTCAGTGTGACTTGTATTTATCTTTTGTTATTGATATATATTAAGTATTACAATTTTAATACAGGTTTTTCTTTTCTTAAAATATGTATACGTATTTTTTTTTTGGCACTCTATGTATATAAGTACTGAAGAAGAATAAACCACTAGATACATTGAGAGAAACTGGAAAAAGATGGGTTAATCATTCTTGTAGGGCCCAGAAGGGCAAAATAATAAATATCATGGGGAGAATTGGCCCTAGGTCAATTATAGATCATTTATATGTAATGATAATCCATTGTGGAAATGGGCCATATATCAATCAACGAGTAATTCATTCCAGGGATCACTGGGACTGGCTCAGGTGTCTAGTATCCAGGCGGTGCTAGGAAGGATGCAGAGAGAGAGTGCAGTCAGGGAGGGTGAGGAAAGCCTTCAGGGAGGCTTGATGTTAGTGACCCAACATAGTTTGCTACAGAAGGTGCTCTGAGATTGTGAATATCCTGTGCAAAGTCACCCTTATTATTTAATCTTCCCCCAGTTTTTGAAGACCTCCAGATGAGGCGTCCTTGCCCACGCTCAGGATTGATCCTCCCCGTAACATTTATTATCTCACCTTTCTGGATTCTGTAGGAGCCATTAACCCATCTCTCTAGTTTCTGTCTATTTGGTGGTTCATTGCTCCTTGGCATTTATGTATAATGATAATTGTAAATTCCTCTTTTTTGGTGCTTACCATGTATTAAAATCGAGTCCTAAAAACGTCACGTATATTGATTTATTTAATACTCATACAGTGCTATACATTAAATTGTTAGCACTCTTCTGCAAATAAGAAAATTGAATGTCTGGTGTAGTGTGATTTTCCCAGGTCCCAGAGCTGGTGTGTGTGGAGCCAGAATTCGTACTCCAGCCCCTCAGGAAGACAAACAGCAAACTCTTACACATCTGAGTGCAGCACCTTCCTTCCTCCCTTCATAGCCATTTTACTTCTTCCAATGCATTTGGTCTCTCAGATCATTTGGGAGGAATGGTGACTCTCTGCCTCTGCCTCTCCTTACACTCCATGGCGTGCCCCCATCCTCCCTTCCACTTCTTTCCCTAGGGTTGCCACTGGCCTCCTGTTCCTAAATGTAATAGACATTGTCCTGTCTGTCTCTTTTGTACGTAATGTTATTTACTGCTATCATTTTTGCAGAACTCTCTGCTTCTTTGGTTTCAGTGACACATCCTCTTGTTGTTTTTCTTGGTTGCTTTCTGAACATCTCTTTTTGAAGGTACCTTCCTTCTTTTACATGACCCTTAATGTTGCTGTTTCTCCATTTATGTCTGTCTTCATTCATCTTCTTTCACTCTGTATATTTGTCCTTAAACTATATCATTCCATATGAATGCTTGTCTCTGAGATGTATTCCTCTTGCCCAGATGTCTCTCCTGAGCTGCAGACCCATATTTCCAATGGCCTACATGTTTACTCAGCACGTCAAACTTACTATGTCCAAAATGGTTTGGTATTCTTTCATAGAAGTCTAGTTTTCTGGCCTTCAGTACTCACTCAGTAGCATTATTTATTTAGTGGTCCTCAGCAGAAACTCTCACTATTTTAAAAACAAATCTCTTGGGCAGCCAAGAGAGTAGGCTCAAAGGAGTAGGGTGCTGGTCCCAATATGCTGGAGGTGGCGGGTTCAAACCCAGTCCAGGCCAAAAACTGCAAAAAAAAAAAAAAAATCTCTCCCTTTTACCTACTCAACTGCAATTGGTCAGGCAAATTCCTCCCTCCCTTGATCACTGCCCTGGATTGAGTGCTGTGGTATCATAGCTTACAGCAACTTCAAGCTCTTGGGCTCCAGTGATCCTCTTGTCTCAGCCTCCCGAGCAAGCTGGGACTACAGGCACCTTCCCCAATGCTTGCCTATTTTTAGAGATGGAGTCTCACTCTTGCACCGTCTGGTCTTGAACTCCTGAGCTAAGGCAATCCACCTGCCTCAGCCTCCCAGAGTGCTAGGATTATAGGTATGAGCCAGCGTACCCAGCCCTCCCAAATCTTTCCCACTTGGTTCCTCTTTCCCATCTTCCTGTTAGTTATTCTGTTCAGTATATCCATCTCTCACCTATATTACTAAAATGGTCCTTTAACTGTTACCCCACTCTCCAACATTGCCTTTTTCTTTTTCTATTTTTTTTTTTAGACAGAGCCTCAAGCTATCCCCCTGGGTAGAGTGCCATGGCATCACAGCTCATAGCAACCTCCAACTCCTGGGCTCAAGCGAGTCTCCTGTCTCAGCCTCCCAAGTAGCTGGGACTACAGGCGCTTGCCACAACGCCCGGCCATTTTTTTTTTTTTTTGGTTGTAGCCATCATTGTTGTTTGGCGGGCCCGGGCTGGGGATTCGAACCCGTCACCTTAGGTGTATGTGGCTGGCGCCTTAGCCGCTTGAGCCACAGGCGCTGAGCCAACATTGCCTTTTTCTAAGCCATCGACTCTTGAGTCAGAGTGATTTTTATAGCAAGCAAATCTAATTTGGACTATTCTTGCATGAAAGTTTCCAAAGGAGATCTTTTACAAAGGCTTAAAACCTTTTATGGCTTCTCATTGTCCATTCATATTTTTAAGCTCTTTGGGCCTTCATTATTTTATGTATTTTCTTTTCTTTAGTTCACCTCTCCCATTCCGTATTTGTGATATTAAGTTATTGTCATTTGCACAAACAATGTAACCTAATCATTTGTATCCTTATATCAATCTGAAATTTAAGAAAAAGTTACTGTCATTTGCATGCTGGTTTGTGCTTATTCCCTGATTAGCACTTCCCATATCAGAAAGTAAACCTGTGCATCCAAACTTTCCTCATAACAGAGTTATCTTCACACTCCTCCTTCAGACTCAGTTCAAACGCCATGCTTGCAGGCATTTGGGCCATTTTATTTCTCAAACTTTTTTTTTCTTTCTTTTTGGCCTGGGCTGGATTTGAACCCGCCACCTCTGGCATATGGGGCTGGCGCCCTACTCCTTTGAGCCACAGGTGCCGCCTCAAACTTCTTTATAAATGATGTTCTCCTAACACCTCAGCAGGCCTCTATGCCATTCACCACACTGTTAGAATCAATGTGCCTGGAGCAGGGAAGGCACCCATTAGTGTTTTTAAAAGCATGTTTTAATTGACAATTAAAAACTGTATATATTTGTCACAAACTGCATGTTGTTTTGAAGTATGTATACATGCAATGGTTAAATCAAGCTAATTATCAAGGCTTAGTCAGTGAATTAAGTGAATGACAGGCAGCAGCACTCATTAGCACAACACCCTAGTGCTTACTGGTATTTTAAAAAGTTGTATTTGTTAGATTAAATCCTTCATGCTTTAATTTAAACCACTTTCTCCTATTCAGTTCTTGGATGGATAATTAAACTGCCATACTCTGTAAATATACCTTTCTGTAAATTGTTTTTATTTAGTTATTTAGAGCTTATACTAAATCACCCCAGCCTGCATTTCTCTGTGGTGAATAACCTTAGGCACCTTAATCTTTACTCACCGTCTGTCTTCTTGTCTTTTGGTGATCTTTCTGCTAGTTTTCTGACAGAGACCAGCAACCTAGTTGTGGTTCCTTGAAGTGTCTATTCCACCACGGATCTGGCCGGTGGCCCTCTTGCTCTGTACTTCTCATATACCAAATCTCCACTTATGCCTGTTCACTGGGTTTTTGTAATGCTAATGCTATGTGGTAACTTACTTTACAAATTTATTGAGTGAGCAAAATATTTGTGGTGATACAACAATGAATAAAATAAACCTAATCTCAGTCCTTATAGCACCTGCTTCTCTGGTGGCAAATGCATTACATTTAAAAGTAACAGTTATAATTCAGTGGTACTGTCAGAGAGGAAGTGGTGGGTGGTGGTAGGGGCACCTACCCCAGAGGTGGTAGAGAGAAGGGAATCTTCCTGGAGAGGATGACCAGAAAGATGAGAGTTGGCCAGGCAGGGAGGCAGTTTGCTGGGGTTGCAGAGGTGGCACTTTTGATGACCTCCAGGATATTCAGCATGGCTCGGGTGTGGCATGTAAGCAGTGAAAGACATTACAGGAGCAGAACGTGGACCATCTTAAAGAATGTAGACTTTATTAAAAGGGGCAAGAGGGTGCCACTGTAGTAATGTAGTCTTGGAAGGGTCACAGTCCAATGTGCATTTTAGAAAGAGCACAGGGAAAAGTGTGGAGAAGGGATTAAGGCTGGGCATCCTCTCTCTGGAGTGGGTTTGTCAGCCTCAGCACTATTGGCGGGTGGACAGACTGATTCTTTGTTGAGTGGAGGGGATGCTATCCTGGGAATTAGAGGATATTTAGCAGCTTCCTTGGCCTCCACCCTCCCAGATGCCTGTAGTACCTCCCCTACTTTTTTGGGAGTTGTAGCAACCAAAAATGTCCCAGACAATGCCAAGTGTCTTGTTAGGGGCAAAGTCACCCCTGGTTGAGGATTGCTTGTCTGGAAGCTGAAAGTCAAGAAGTGTTAAAGTCTTGGAACTAAGACAGGGGCTGTGGGGGTGGTGGCAATGCTCCCCATAAAAGGTGAGCTTATGTGGGCACACCACCCCTCATAGTGCATCAGGAACCGTAGCCGTTCTGCCCATATAATAGGCACCTCAGGGAGCCTATCCTTGTTTAGTTTAGATAAGTTTCTCCTCCCCTTGCTGCCCCCCCCACTGCCCCAATGTGGTTTTTAGTTTTGATTTTAGCTATCAGATTCAGAGCCAAATTCAAAGTATGCTTTCCTATGATGTGGTTTTGGTAAGGGCTCCTTTTGCTGAAAACAATCCACCCTGGTAGAAAGGGATTTGTTAAAGGGCATCAGGAAGCAACCCCGAAATTAAAGAAAGGGAACCAGATTCAGGCCTGTGTGATCCATAAAGATGCCGCAATCTGAGCAGTAGTCACTGCTTTTTACCCCATGAGAGCTGGTCAGAGCCTCCCAGAACTGTGTTGCTTTGATGATTTCAGTGTACACAGCCACCCAAAGAGTAAGGGAGTCTGGAAAATGAGGTTTCTGTCTTTCCAATTCAGGACCATACAGAAAGGCAAGCTGGAAAGGGCTTGGAATTATTGTTAAGTAAACTAATGTACAGTATCTACCACTGTATTAAAGACCAATTTGGGATCTTAGATATTTTCATTTTCTTTCTTTCTTTTTTGGCTTGAGCACAGTTATTTCCTTCTCACTGTGTAGTGTTAACAAAATTCTCATGAAAATTCTCATTCTCATGTCTTATGAGGAACTTTATTTTCTTTGTGTCTGATCTCTTTCAAAAATGCCAATAATGTGGCCAAGGGAGGACTATGACTTTGCAGATACCAGCGATACTGACTTCCCTTTGCCCTAGGGATGGAGTCCAGATGACACACAGGACTTTGCAGTCTGACCCCAACAAAGCCAGACAACCTCCACTCTGGCCAGTTTCCCCACAGTCTCTCCACCCTGAGCTTTTCCCCAGGTCCTGATCATGCTGTCCTCCCTCACATCTTGCTCAAGCTTTGCCCTCTGACTGGCATCCCACCTGTCCACCATGCCAAGAAGACTTCTATTTCTCTTTTAAGATTTACCTCAAGCAGTTCTTCCTCTTTGAACTCCTCTTGATTCCCTCAGGCAGAGTTAGAGAGTCCCTGGGCATATTACAGCATCATCACTGGTTGGCACTGTAATGATTTGTTTATGTGGCTGTCTCTTCTGTAAATGCCTCGAAAGCATGTAAAATGTCTGTTGAGTAAGAATGCGTTTGAATCATTGCTATAGAGTTGATTTCCAGAAATAAAAGGGAGAGTACATTTTAGTAAGATGGGTGTCTAACAATTCTGCTTGTATGTATTGGAACTGTTTTCTGATTTTCTGGACAGATGGGGATTGTTGATGAAAACTGCTATTAAAGTACTATTTTTATTTTATGTTTCATTTTTTATTTTTTGAGACAGAGTCTCAAGCTGTCACCCTGGGTAGAGTGCCTCACTGCTCACAGCAACCTCAAACTCTTGGGCTTAAGTGATCCTCTTGCCTCAGCCTCCCAAGTAGCTGGGACTACAGGTGCCTACCACAATGCCCTGCTGTTTTTTGGTTATAGTTGTCGTTGTTTGGCGGGCCCAGGCTGGATTCGAACCTTCCAGCTCTCGTGTATGTGGCTGGTGCCTTAGCCGCTTGAGCTATAGGCGCAGAGCCAAAAGCACTATTTTTAAAAAAGAATAGTTTTCTATTTCTTCTAGTGCATAAAATTAAATTGAAAATATCTTAGTGCAGCTGTTGTGGATTTTCACATTTGATCTTAGCCAAACGGCGGAGAAGTGATGTTGTAGATTTTATACTTTTGTCTAAAATGAAAATACAAGTGTGCATATAGTTATAGGGTGTGTGTAGATATAGATAGATGGAGAGGCTGCACATTCTTTATTTTAGGATAAAAATGCTCGAAAAGAGCAGTGTACAGGATTAAACAGACCGCGACAGAGCAGAACAGAGGATATGACCAGGAGAGAGGAAACAACTATTCTGGCTGCGGTTGTAGCCATTGCCACATTTAATTTTCAGCACTATCCTTGCAGATAGGTGTCATTATTGCCATGACATGGTGTTACAAGTCAAGGCTCTAAGAAATAAAGTATCTTGTCACAGTCACAGCTATTAAATGGTAGGGAAGAAATTCAGACCCACATCTGGGTGACTTCAAAGTTTTTCTAACTCTGTTGGATTTGAGGTTTAGAACTTTTTTATTTTTTAGAGAAGAGGTCTTACTATGTTGCCCAGACTGGACTCTTATCTCCTGGGCTCAAGTGATCTTCCGCCTTGGCCTCCCAAGTAGGCGGGGTTACAGACACATGTCCCTACACCTAGCTGTGATTTAGAACTTGACATAAAAGTGTAGTACTGTAAGAATAATATATATTGAAAATGGTGGTCAATGAAAATTGATAAATGAAATTATGACTGTACAGTTAACATAAAAAATTTCCTCAGTTTAAGGTATTCTGTTTTAAGAGAAGAAACCTTTGTAAAAGTTTCAGTAATATTATTCATGAAAACTGGCCCTTCACTGGTCACCTGCCATTCTAGATCAGCCAAACCTATGAAAGTACTCCCTTGAATGTATTACAGTGACACTGTGAAAAACTCCTCCTGGGTGAATGCAGGTCATCCAGTCAGTCCCTTTCTTTCTGAGGAAATAAACTTTCTGGAGGAGAACAGGGGAAAGAAGCTGTTAGTATGAAATACCAATCATGAGGTCCAGTGGAAGAGGGCCTAGCAGGTGGCTAGGAAGTCATCAGTGACCTTGCCAGAGGTGGGTAGGAACAAAAGGAAATCAAATAGGCTGGAGCACAAACAGGCAGTATGGAAGCAGAGAGAACAAACAGAAGAATGCACTTGTCTTTTTCTTTCAAGAGGCTACCTCAAGCAGTTAATCTAGTAGTCTAACACAGGTAATCTAGTAGTCTAAGCTTATTCTGTAGAGCGAAAATAGAGGTCCTCAAAGATAAGCTTCTTGCCCAAGGCCCCACAACTACTACCAAGTGGCCATAGGGGAACTTGAAACATGGCAGTTTCTCAAGAAAAAAAGAAAACTGTCCAAAGAGAGTTCCAAAGAGAAACCATTAAAGAGCTCTGTTGGAGAAGAGCTGCTTATCCATGAAAACACGGTCATTAATTGCATGTGATCCTGTATTTTGTCTGAGTGAGTGTGATGACTGGAGCAGTCCCCCAACTGTTTATCACCCAACTATTTAAGATCGAGAAAAAATTATTAAGCAAAGGATGTGCTCAGGTTGTTTAGAAAAACAAATTCTCCTCTCCATTTGCTTTCTTCCTGGTGTCACACAAAGGCATTCTCCGTGGTCTTTTCTTTGATCCCCTACAATTAGAGTTAGAATGCTCTATCATGCCTCGTACTGTTCTGCCAGATTTATTTTCTGGCATCCAACCATACCTCAGTTTAAGGGATCCTGCTTTCCATTGTGTTCTCTGAGTATTCTTTGTGGGGTAGTACACTCTATCGAGGTGCTTTGATCACATGCAGAGATTATTTCTTCTGTGGTGTTAAAATTATTACTTTCTTTCCTGCTCTTTTATCATCATGACAAGTACCTCTGCCAGAGCCTGGCATTGACAGGTCTGAAGGTGATGGTTAAATCAAGGGGCCTTGACCTAACCCATTTGTTTCCTTCCTCTTCCACCTCATTTTATTTTTATTAAATCATAGCTGTGTACATTAATGCAATTATGGGAGTCAATGTGCTGGTTTTATATATAATTTGAAATATTTTCATCAAACTGGTTTTTATTTTTAACCTAATATCTTTATGTCATCTCTCTTTGCACATTGATATACTTCTAAATTCATGCCCCTCCCTTGCAGGTATGATGAAGCCAGCAGGGCCTTTGGGGGCTGCTGCCCCTGGGGTGATGCTGCCTCCAGGCCCCCCACCTTCTGGACCCCATCCGCTTGGCCAGAATGGAGCTCATGCCTCAGGTCATCCTCCCCAAAGGTGAGCTAGGTTGATTCCAGCCTTCATTTGTATATTGTACTCAAATAGTCTCAGAAATACCTGCTAAACTTGAATGTTTATAGGTTGAAAGTTTGACCTCTTGATAATGTCTATATTCTTGGGAAGATCTCCTGAAAAGCTTAGGTGAAGACAATGTAGGGAAAGAACAAAAAAAGTTAGGAGGAAAAACATTAGTAGGTATTTAAAAATATACCAGAAAATTACTTGTGTCAATGCCACGCCTTTTAGTTTTGAGTTATATTTAGTTTTAGAATTTTGTATTAATTTCTAATTCTTTCAGATGCCTATGGCCTGTATTTCTCAATAAAATTTTAAGTCACCTGTTTCTTTGATCCTTCATTGCACTGAGCTCAGTGCCAAGAGGTGCTTAATGAATATTTTTAAATTAAATCAGATTGTGGCCAATGGTAAAGTCTGTGAGTTTGATGTGGAAGGCACAGAGACGCCAGTGAGGGACTCTCAAAAAGGTAGGGCTGTAGTAAAAATAACACAGGAAATAAATCTTGTGTTTGTGTTTGTAATAAGTTGAGGAAGGGAGAAATTGGGAGCAGGCATGGAGAAGCCGCAGTATGAAATGTATGCAATATTCAGAATCTGGAGCCCACTTGGCACTGTGCCCTGGGAAGTGCCAGCATCACACCTTTCCTTTTAGAAATCTCATTATTGCTTGTGCCGAGAGGTGTTGCAGCTGAGAGCCACAGTGCCAAGGGCTAGGCAATGTTTGTTTTGGAGTTTCTTCAAGAATTACCTAGAGGCTTTATTTCTCAGGTTCCTTTCCCAGGTTGTTGGGAGGAAGGGGAAGTAACGGGGCAATGTAAATCTGGACCCTACTGAATGGTGAAGCCATTTAGACATTGCCTTTCAAGAAGCCTCTAGTCCTCCATAGTAAGAAAACTCCTACTGGGATATTTTAAATCATTGAATTAATTCTCCCATGGGGCAGTTGTGAGTTTGACACTTGCTAACTCTTGTGTGCCGTGATAACATTTGCCATGGAAATGTTAACTGGAAAGTTAATGCAGGAAACAGAGGATGAGTTTACTTTGGTTTAAGTGTGATTGCGTTTGAGCTTGGAGCAAGAATTCAAGGGCCTTTGTTAGGACCTGACCCTACTACCACCTTTAGTCTCACGAGAGTGATTATAGGAAAGTCAAGAGAAGGAAAGCAAAAAGACCAGGAATCAGGAAGCCTCCTCTGGTGAAACTGGTTAACTAACTGTAGATGCCGGTGAAGTGCCTTGGCCTCGCTGCTCCTCATTTTCCTCACTCATAAAATGAGAAGAAAGACTTCTCAGTCCAGAGGTAAAGGGGAGAAGATCTGGAAAAATTCATTGCTTTAAACTTCCAGAAATCACAGGTGGTTTTTAAAATGAAATGCAAAGATGGAACAGCTGGCTTCAAGTTTAGAAAAGGTTTTGGTCACTAGTGTTAGCTGGACTGGATGATCTTTTTGGTTTATTGCCTTTTGTTCTACTTAAATCAGGTTGGTTAGGAGTATTGTGAATTGTACAGTTTCCTATCACGAAGACCCTTGCTGTGTGGTTGTGAGCTCAGCACAGGGTCTAGGACAGGGAGAGCACAGGTTGTAGAGGCAGGTCATGTCTGTTAATCTTGCCTGGGCAGATACCTCGCTGTGTCTCGGTTTGCTCATGACAACTGCAACAATAATGTGTGGTTGCAAAGATTTTGATGATTAATGCATGCAGTGTACTCGTGAGGTACTCAACACCTGTTAGTGGTTATCAGTACTATGTCCATTGGATATGGAAAAGCGACTGACTGTAGCTTGTCCTTCCACAGAGCTCAATTTAGTTACTTATGACAGCTTGATCTCCTTTTTTTTATTATTCCTAGGGAAGCTTGCTACAACTTGGATACTGCTTTGAAGGTTGGAATTGAGGGTAAAAATGAAAAAGTCAAAGAAAATTCTAGTGTTTCAGGCTGAGCCTCCAGGGTTACCATTTTACCTTGCCCTCCCAGGACAGACACACTTCTGTAAACATAGTAAAGTTTAAGAGCAAAGTACATAGTGATGGTGCAGGTGAATCATACCAGTCTGATGGATGAGGTTGTCAAAGAGCACATAGATGGTTTATGACCCTTTTGTGGGTTCTAGCATTTCTGTGTCACTCTTACCTAAAAGATCAGAGATATCCCTTAATTTTTACCATATTTAAACAAATAAAAGATATAATTTGGCCACTATGTTGATTTTAATTTAAAATATATAAAAGTATAACAAATATAAATAAAAATTTTTATTTAAAAAATATTGTTATTTTGGGTGGCGCCTGTGGCTCAAAAGAGTAGGAGGCTGGCCGCATATACCGGAGGTGGTGGGTTCAAACCTGGCCCTGGCCAAAAGCTGCAAAAAAAAAAAAAAAAAAAAATTGTTATTTTGAGTATAATGTTTTATAAACTTTAAAAATCATATACAGTTCTTTATCCTTTTCTTTCTCTCTTTCTTTTTCTCTCTTTCTCCCTTCCCTCTCCCGGCTTCCTTCCTCCCTTCCTTTCTTCCTCCCTTTCTTCCTTCTCTTTGAGACAAGTCTCTCTCTGTCTCCCTGGGTAGAGAGCATGGCGCCATAGCTTAGAGCAACCTCAAACTCTTGGGCTCAAGTGATCCTCTTGCCTCAACTTCCTCTATAATACTTCCCATATTTAAGTTGATCAGAAAGAAATGGTTTCTTCGTGAATTTCTAAAGCCTAACTCTCAGAACGTACAATAAACACTAAGGATAAGTCAGCATTTGAGTTAAACGTAATAGCTAATGGTTGTATATTCTCTCATTCTGTATCTTAAATCTTTAACCTTTTGTTAGGTCAAAATAATACTTGAAACTGCTTGTGTCATAACTCCTATTTGAAATATATTCTGTCCTACCTGTATTCTCTATGCAAAAAATTATAGAAATTTATTTATTTATTTGAGATAGAGTCTCATTTTGTCGTCCTCGATAGAGTGCCATGGCGTCATTTCTCTCAACAACCTCAGACTCTTGGGCTCAAGTGATGCTCTTGCCTCAGCCTCCTAAGTATCTGGGACTATAGGTGCCTGCCACAGTGCCCGGCTATTTTTTGAGGCAGAGGCTCAGGCTGGTCTTGAACTTGTGAGCTTAGGCAGTCCACCTGCCTTGGTCTCCTAGATTACAGGTGTGAACCACCATGCCTGGCTAGAATTTTCTATTTTAAAAATATTATTGAGACCAGAAGTCCAAGATTGGCCTAAGCAAGAGCGAGACTCCATCTCTCCTAAAAGAATATTAGTCAGGAATGGTGGTGTGTGATTATAGTCCCAGCTACTTAAGAGGCAGAGGCAGGAGGATTGTTTGAGCCTAGGAATTTGAAGTTGCAGTGAGCTATGATGACATCACTGCACTCTAGTGTCAGTGACAGAGCAAGACCCTATCTTTAAAAAATAAAAAACAAACCATAAAACTCCCCATCGTTTTGTTAACATTTGTGACACATTTTTGAAAATGTGGGGACTTTTTCTTCATTGAACTTTCTGCTTCCCCAGTCCCTGCTCATTCTGCATCTACTTCTGTGTTCTTACAGAGAGTGTACACTCTGCATGTGTTTAATTACCCCCATGCCTGAATTTTTTTAAAAAGACAAAAAATAAAAAGGTTTCTTCTTATGAAGAAATGGATTTATAAAACAGATCTTTAATATAATTCTCGAGAACATTTTTCAGTGTTCACAACGTATTTTAAATGTGTTAAGCACGACTAAAATTGTATTTTGCCCCAAGTGTTTTATCAGCATCATTAATTGATTAGACATATAAAGAAAGCTTTTACTGTGTATGGTAAATTTTGATTAGTGGGCATAAACACATGGTTTGATGGAAGAAATAAGACCTAGTGTTAGATCAGTAGGGTGACTACAGTTTACAATAATCTATTATACATTTAAAAATAGCTAGAAGAAAAGAATTCAAATGGTTCTAGCATAAAAGATAAATATTTAAGGTGGTGGATGTCTCAAGCACACTGATTTGGTCTTTACAAATTATGTAAATGTACTAAATTAGCACATGTACCCTGAAACTATATACATCTATTATGCACCGATAAATAAATTATAAACTGTGATCCTGCAACCTAAGTACAAAAGTGTTAATTTTTGTATTTTCTATCTTTATACATATTTCTCCCCCACCAAATATTTAAATCATAGGATACTTAATCTGTGTTGGTCTTCTAAAATTATTTTATAGGAGAAGAATTAGACAATTTTGTTTAGCAATACTTTTGGGTTACAACACTGTACCTTCTAAATTTTATAATCAGTTATCTGCTGAAGGATAGCTTGTAGTTGTGAGTTACGTGGAAAGAGCATGTAGAGCATTCATCCACTGAACACAAAATGTGAGATAGCATTACTCTGGGACTGTGCTTCATATCATACAGAGTAATTATAGGCCAATTTTAAGTTTTGTCTTATAATAATCATTCAAACCAAAACGTATGAAGAAAAATGACAAAATAAAATTAGTATGATATTTTAGAAAGTGTATTCATGTAAGACTTGGGGAGAGCCTGGTCCCAGTGTTGTCACAAACAGGTCGTGGTACTTTAGGCAAAACACAAACCATTCCTGGGCTGTGCTCCTGACCTCTCAAGTGGCAGTTGGGGACAGCAGGCAAGATGTGGGCCACTAGAGAAAGTTGATGGTTGGAGAAGTTGAAATCAAAATATATCATTTGGGAAAATTTAATTTGATTTAAAATTTAAAATTGATAAGAATCCTTAATGTGAATCTAAGGCACAGAGCAACATAATAGGAACTCTGTTCAGACAGTGGTTATTGTTTATTGCAAAATAAGGAAAAATAAACATCCAGTAAGTTCAAACTAAATCGAAAGTAAAGTGTGACGAAGTTATTGACATTTGTTGGATGTTGTTTGCTTATGAAACTCTAGGACAGCGGTTTCCAACCTATGGGCCATGACCCACAGGAACCGGGTTGGGCATTAGGAAGCTTGAGAACTACTACTCTAGGATATTGTTTAAAACCCTTTTATCTCTCCCAGATTTCCAGGCCCTGTCCCTGTCAACAGTGTGACATCTTCGTATGCACCCTACCAACCTTCCCCACAGTCCTCTTATCCAAGTCCTATGACTACTTCATCCGTCACCCAGCTGGGTAATCAGCTCAGTGCTATGCAAATCAACAGCTACGGTAACTGTTTTATTATTAGTGTTCATTGATTGCTTTGTGTAATGATTATTTTTAATGAGAAATATTTTCTCCATTCTTAAAATAGACATGACTATGGCATACCATATTGCATTAGTATTTGGAGATTTTTATATAAAGCATCTATATTATAAATGGCTATAATTAATTTTTTTTCTGACTGTGCTGCCATTTATTTCAACAAAATTGACAGACCCTCAGGATATCTTGCCTTCAGTGCTAGGACAATAAAACAAAAGAATGCTGATTTCACAAATAGGCATTAGGACAGTGAAACTATTTTAAGAAATATGAGTGTATTTTAACCTTGTGTTTATTATGGGCCCCCACAACTGAAAATATAATACTCATTGTTTCACAGTGCATTTAAATTTTGTGTTTAGATCATGGAAAGAATGGAAGCTCAGATGTTGTAATGCAAAAAAGAGAATAAGAGAAAAGAATTTTGGAGTCATAGAAAAGTTCCATAGAATTTTGGAGTCATAGAAAAGTTCCATAGAATTTGGAGTCATAGCTACTATAATGGATAGCATAGTCAGCTGTTTATCTTGATGAAGAATGTGTCTATGGTACTTAAAATTAGTTTTTTATAAGTATCAGTAAAAAGCCCTCAGAATATTTTCTATCTCTCATGAATTTCAAAATGAATAAAGTCTTTGAAGAAGCAATTCAAGTTCATATAATCAGAGAAGAGAAAACATGAATCTGGTTTTATAGCCCTTTCCAAGAATGATTGGAAAACAAGTTAGTGGCCCAGTGCTTCCCACTGGTTATTTCTACCCAGGTCTGAAATCTGTTTGATCAAGTCAAGCACAGGATGCAGATAATTTGTTCAATGTGTAATTTACCTGTATAATGCTTATTAAGTAATAAATTTTTTTCTATATGATTTTCTAGATTTTGTACGAAATATAGCTATCTTAATGCATGTCTTATGTAAAGTTAATGCAACTGAGTTAAAATTTATTCTATTAATTCTTCCACTAAAGTTGTGAATGTTGCTTTTTTACCTTTTAAAATTTTCAATTATATAAAATGCCCCAAATAGCATTTGTATCACTTTCCAAAAGAAGATTTCAGTTTGTGGTCAAAACCCCAAAAATGTATAAGGGTGCCCTCTTGCTTTAGAGAAAAACAAAGGTCTCTGTCATGTACTTTACAGAAGTCAGAGAGCACAGCAGTGTGGCACTCAGGTGGACTGGTTTTCTTTCTTACACAGGTTCGGGCATGGCTCCTCCCAACCAGGGGCCCCCTGGTCCTCTGTCAGCCTCAGCATTCCAGAGTCCTCCACGCCCTCCACAGCCATCTATTTTGCAGCCTGGATCTCAAGTTCTCCCACCACCACCCACCACGATAAATGGCCCTGGTGTCTCGCCTTTGCCTCCGCCACCTCCATACAGGCAGGATGGGCTCCCTGGGCCTGCTCCTCCGAATGCACAGTACCAACCCCCACCTCTTCCTGGCCAGGGCCTGGGTGCTGGATACCCTCCGCAGCAGGGTAAGGGGGACAGGCTGTAGAGGACAGCCGACAGCCTTGGGTTACCTAGGGGAACCCTTAACTAGAACCCAGCTTTGCTCCTGGGTTACTAGTGTGTATCACTTTTAAGAGATGGGGTAGGTTTTGAAGTGTGGCCAGAGCCAAGAACTGGGGCACTGACAACATTCATACTTGACTCCTTGCCTTATTTAAGAAGTTGAAAAACACAATATGCTTGACTGAACAGCATAAGGTTGTCAGTGAGTCTTATGTAGGGGATTTGGTCCTATAGCTGTTTCTTTTTAAATTTTTCCCAAGCAGCTAACTCTGGCCCCCAGATGGCAGGCACGCAGCTTTCCTACCCAGGAGGCTTCCCTGGAGGTCCTGCACAGATGGCTGGTCCACCACAGCCCCAGAAGAAGCTGGATCCTGACTCTGTCCCCAGCCCTGTAAGTGTTCTTCTCCCATAGTCTCCCTCAGAAAGGAGCATTTTCATTCCTTGTTCTTAGAATCTCTTCTGTTTGTTGGCATTTGTCTTGTCCTTTATCACAGAAGGTAGGAAATACTCATCTCCTTTGTATGTATGTACAGGGTGGGGGCATGGTAGGGGTCTCCATGGGAGAACAGCCTGTAGGCTATTGTTTTCTGTCATATCAGCCGGGCAGTGTCTATTACCATTGACATTGACATACACTGGCAGTATCTATTGCTGTTTAATGAGTAATTAGCAGTAAAAGTATATCCTGTATAAACATGCTTTTAAAATAACTACGAGTCCTTTTCAATAAGGGCGAGACTGAAAATATAAAATATATTTTGTTTTGTACATTAAGAAAATAACATTTTTTAATGTTAAGTTCGAACTGGAACTTAAAACTCTTCTCCTCCCTAGTGATTTTCTTTGGAGGGTTCCTTTTTAATAACTTTAAAAACTTTAATATCACTCAGTTCTCGAGTTTGCTTACAACTAGAAAGATTTATTTATCGCTCAGGTTGCACGTATAGGCTGCTGAGGATCGACTTAGTTTCTGCTTCACCTGCCATTAACATCCCAGAATCCAGAGTAAAGAGGCAGCCACTATGGGGACATGCTATTCTTGTGGCAGAGGGAGGAAAAAAAAAAAAAAAGAGAGCCAGCTGGCCAAAATACGCAATAGCTCTTAAAGCTTTCATTCAGATTTGGCATGTGTCACAACCACTCCTGTGCTTTTGGACAAAGTAAATCTTACAGCAAAGCCTAATGTCAGTGGGGCAGAGATGTATACACCTCCCTCGGGAGGAGCTGTAAGATTTATGGTGATGAGTGGCGGCTAACAGTCCTTCAGAATAATAATGCAATCAAATATAGTTAATTTCAGGTCTTTGAATAGGTTCTATAAACAGAAATAGGAAAAATTAGAAATAAACCAGTGAGCACAAAGAGCTACTGTATTAGCTAACTTTTGCTGTGTGACAAACCACTACAAAACTTAGTAGCTTACAACCACTTCTTGTTAATACTCATGCGTCAGTGGGTTCTGGGGTAATTCTGCTAATGTGGGTCAGACCCAGCTGATTGTGTATCTGGGTACCGCTGGAGGATTGTCTGGTCCCTGTATGGTTTAGGATGGTTTTCTGTGGCTGTTGTTACAAATTAGCACAAATTAGTTGATTTAAACAACAGAAATGTTTTCTCCCAGAAGTCAGACAAACCAACGTGTTGGTGGGTGTGATGGTTTGAATATTTGTCCCTTATAAAACTCATGTTGGAACTTAATCCCTAAGGTGGCAGTATTGAGAGGTGGGGTCTTTAAGAGGTGATTGAGTCATCAGTGCTTTGTTCTCCTGAATGAATTAACCTGTGCATTAGTGCATTAGTGGGTTAAGGAGATATCATGAGAATGGAACTGGTGGCTTTGTAAGAAGAGGAAGGGTCCCGAACTAGCACATTTAGCCCTCTCATTGTGTGACTCCCTGAGCTGCCCCAGGACTCTACAGAGTCTTCACCCACAAGAAGGTCCTCACCAGATGTGTGCCTTCCACCTTGGACTCTCATCCTCCGTGACTATAAGAAATAAGTGTCTTTTCACTATAAATTACCCAGTCTCAGGAATTCTGTTGTGAGCAATGAAAAACAGGCCAAGATGGCAGAGCCATGCTCCCTCTGAAGGCTATTGGGGGGAATCTGTTCCTTGATTGTTTCAGATTTTGTTGGCTTTGGCCTTTCTGGTCTGGTGACACCAGTTCTATTTCTGTGATCACATTGCCACTTTCTCTCACTGTTTTTTCTTTTGGGGGCATCTGTTCCAAACCTCGTCTGCCTCATTCTTACAAGAATACACATGATTCAAATTTAGAGCCCACCCAGATCATCCAGGAAAAGCTCCTCTTAAGGTCTTTAACTTAATCAATTCTTTTGCCACATGAAGTAATTTTCACAGGTTTTGGAGATTAGGACACAGGGGTATCATTTGGGAGCCATAATATTGCCCACCACAGACAGTGTTATTCATGTATCTTGTGTACCAAACTGGGGACCACTGGGCCATATTGTCAAGCTTGCTACACCAGGTTTATTAGTGTGGTGGCAGACTTCCAACAGGCAAAGCAGAAGAATGCAAGGCCTCATGAGGCTTAGGCTTGGAACTGGCCCATCGTTACTATTTTACATTCTCCTGGACAAAGCAGGTCACAAGACTACCCCAGATTCAAGAAATAGAAAAGTAGACTCTACCTTTTTATGGGAAGAGGTACAAGTAATTGAAAATGGCACAGATACAGGGAAGGGTAGAGAATTTTGGCTATTTTTGTAATCTGTCACTTATTTTCTAACTATTTGAATAGAAACTTGAACATTTTTAAGAAAGTGTCTATTGCTGGGATATGTTAGAAATTAAATTTTAGCAACTCTTAGTGCCTTTATTGCTAATTATATTGCCAGCTATTACTTTTATGGTGAGAAAGAGAGAGAGAGATTGAGAGATTGATTGATTTAAATAATTGCTCACTTGATTTTGGGCTGCAGGCTGGAGACCTAGGGAGGAGTTGATGCTGCAGCTGAAGTCTAAAGGCATCTGGAGGGAGAATTCTGCCTCAAGGAACCTGTCTTTTTCTCTTAAGGCCTTCAGCTGAGGGTAGTCTGCTTTAAAGTCCACTGGTTTATATATTAATGACATCTAAAACAGAACCTTTATAGCAACATCTAGACTGGTGTTTACCTCCAAAATAGGTACTGTGGCCTTGTCAATTAACATAAAATTAACCATCATATCCCCTTTCTGTTACATCATCACTTATTTGAAGATGACTTAAAATTTTCTCTGTTGAATCATTCTCATCAGAGTATAAATAGCTATAATGCTTCCAATCATTCATAAAGGCAGCCTTCCTTGGCCCCTGCCCAAATCTGGGTCTAGTTTTTTTCCATCTCTTGGCTTTCCTTTATACTTAGAAATCTGCAGAAGAGTTGCCTATACCAGCTGTCTTCAGATTGTCTCTTCCTACTCTCTCCGGAACCTATTCCAAATCAGATTTCATCACCACAGCCCTGTAGGGCTTGTGTTTCTGTAGTTCACCAATGACTTCCCACCACCAGAGCCAATGGTCAGTTCTCACATCTCATCTATCTTGACTATCAGCAGCAATTGTACACTTTAAAATTTACTCCATTTTTCTTAAAACAAAGCCTTTACGTTGAGTGCTAGGGCACCACCCATTGCCTTGTCTCTCTGCTGGCCCCCTAGTAGCTCTTGTCTTCTTGGTTGGTTTCACCTCATCTCTCTGACCCTCTAACTCTCTGAGTTAGAAGTATCCCAAGACGTAGTCTGGGACCTGTCCCGTTGACATTCACTCTTTAGGTCAATACTACTTTATGTGTGTTCCCTGGATAGCACCATCAACCTGGGAGCTTATTAGAAATTCATGTTCTTAGCCCAGACCTACTAAGTCAGAATCTCTGGGGGTGGGGCCCTGAAAACTGTTTCAGTGATTCCATCTATTCTTGTGGCTTTAAATGAGATACAGATATTCCCAGTTAAAACCATTTCCCTGAAATCCAGATCCAGCTCCATTCTTCTAGCTCCACAGGCCAGAAACCTTGGAATCATGATTAATTCTCTCTTTCTTATGAATCTTACATATAGTTCTTCAGCTAGTTCTATTGCCTTGCTTCAAGCCTCTACCATCTGTCTACCTGGATTATTGGTAAGATCCTCCTAACAGGTCTCCCTGCACTTTTAGTCTGCACAGAGCAGCCCTGGTGGTCTATTCACATTCTAACTCAGATATGCCTTAGCTAAGAAAACCCCCAATACTCCTCTAGTTAAAAACAGAAGTTCTTACAATAGCCTGCAAGACCCTCCATTATTTGTCACACCTGGCTCTCCCATACCTCCTGCCATAAACGTGTGCACATACCCCCTCTGACCTGGTCTCTAAGTATGCTTCTCTTTTGCTTCAGCTGTACCAGCCTCCTTATAAATCCTTTGACTTGCCAAGTATGCTCCTGCCTCAAGGCCTTTGCACTTGATGTTTCCACTTTCCTAGATGTATGCAGGGTACAAATCACATCCTCAGTTCCTTCGTGTCTTCATTGCTCATCCCCAGTCTCCCTAGTACTCCTTCCATGTCAGTCCATAGCCATAGCACATATTACTATATGAAATAGGGTGTATTATTTATACATTCATTTGCCTTTTACACTATAAACTTTCAGCTCCATGAAGGCAAATATTTGGTTTTGTTAACTGCTGTGTCTCTAACACCTAGAAAAGGTCCTGGTACATTGAATGAATTCACATATTTGTTGAGTGGATGAATGAACAATAAAGCAGTCGGCAGCAGGTGCTGTGATTCATCCGAGACCCTTAAAATACATATGTACAGATCAACATATAGTATTTATTTTTATCTTGAAAGTAATGAAATAATGATGCCAGATGGAGCCTGTTTTTTTTTTTTCTTTTTTGAGACAGAGTCTCACTATGTCACCGTCAGTAGAGTGCTGTGGCATCACAGCTCACAGCAACCTCAAACTCTTAGGCTTAAGAGATTCTCTTGCCTCAGCCTCCCAAGTAGCTGGGACTATAGGTGCCCACCACGATGCTCAGCTATATATATATATATTTTTTGTAGTTGTTTAGCTGGCCCAGGCTGGGTTCGAACCCACCACCCTCGGTGTAATGTGGCTGGCTCTGTAACCACTGTGCTATGGGCACAGAGCCAGATGGAGCCCGTTTATGTTCCTATTATCAAAGTAACATGCATTTTCTAACTAAATTCTTCCTCTGGAAAGGTAGTGTAAAATCATGTTTACTGCTCTCCCACTGTGCTCCAGTCCTGAGCTACGTGCTTATGATGGTTTTAGCCACTTTTTGAAAGTGAGGAAATTGGTGTCGTCATCAAAATTCTTCTTCCCTCCCTTTCTGCACTCACAAGAGGATTATTCAGCAGCTGGGTGCTTCCTATTCCATTTTCTCCAGAACTCCAATAATTACTTTAAACAACCTGCTTTGCATGACACATATCTTTTTTCTCCCTATCTTCTTGTTCAAGAGAATTGCTTTCTTTTTTCTCCTCCTTTCTGATTCTATTTTATGAACTCAGAATGCTCCATTCACAGCACATAAGTGTGAAGATAATTCTAGTGGCATATCTTCTAAAGGAAAAAGACATCTTTTTCAGGTAGCTTTGGCATTGTCATTAAATCTAAACTTTTTAAGTACCAAATCACAGTTTAAATTTCTATTGAAGTTTAAGCCTGTTTTTCAAAAACATTCATTTAAGGTAAATAAAAAAGCTGTATTATGTTTTAGCAATTATTAGAATTACTTTTCTTTTTACTCTTCTTTGCTTTGTCCAGCCGAGACATGGATTTAGAAATGTAAATTAAGTGTAAATGTAAATTATAAAAGGATAGCTTAAAAAATAAACTTTTTGGAAATACATAGGTTCAGTACTTTAGGGACACAAATATATTATCATGACTTTTACCTTCTGTTATATTTGATGTTTTTGTTGGTTGAAATGATTGCAGTAATCATTAGTAATATAAAAACTACGCTAAGCCAGGCCTGGTGGTTTATGCCTGTTGTCCCAGCTACTCGGGAGGCTGAGGGGAGAGGATCACTTGAGGCTGGGAGGTCAAGACCAACTGGGGCAACATAGAGAGGCTCCATCTCTATAAAAAATAAGAAAAAAAAAGATTCAAATTTTGAAGGAACTCAATGGACCTTTTGTACAAAATATAGACTATAATTAGACTGTTTTGATTTTTCTGTTTGCTTCTTGTTTCTGAGCATGGATCTTTAGTCCCATCTGTGTCTGACAGTAAATATGTCTGGAATACATTTTATATCCTAAATTAATAATAATTCAGATCCTATGAAATTAGGAAGGTAGATTTGTAGATTTAAAGGCAGACTAACTCTGCCATCAAGAGAGTTCCTTGAAAACAGTGGTGTCAGTGCCAGCTGGGGCCTGGGTGGGATGCGGGGGAAGGACAGAGAAGGTAACATTTCACAGTTTGGTGGAAGATGGTTTTCACATTATTAATGGTTCCTTTAGTTACATGAAACATTGCACATCCTTCTGAGTTCCTTATTCTAGTCTGGACATTCAGGTTTTCCGTACCCCCCCCCCTTCTTACCTTCTCCCTTCTTCCTCTCCCCCACCCCGGATTTTTTTCTTTTTTTCCCTCCATGTCTTTTTCTCTTTTGAAGAAAGAACAAGGGAAAGGAGAGGATACAAAGGAAAATAATTATCAGGATTCCCTCCTGCTTTCTTTTACTATTAATACTAAATTTTGTTCATAATTTTCATCCCTAGGTGGTTATAAGACAAAGACAATTTTTCTTCTCTGTATTGACTTTTGCTTCTACATGAACCTATATAGGTGTTGACCAACTAATTCCAGTTTAGCACTGAGTACACGTGGTGTTTGTTTTTCCAGTTTTGTGATAAATCAAACAATCCTGAGATATCACCTAATCCCAGTGAGAATGGCACACATCACAAAATTCATCAGAACAGTGGAGAAATACGTTTCCAAGTTAGATGACAATACTTAGGGACTTCTGCTCCTGTTAATTCTCTACAATGGGTGAAAACCGCGTGGGCACACTATGGTCTTTGTGTCTTACGTGTCTAGGCGCAGGTTTCCACAGAGCAGGGGTGGGGGGCTTTTATATTGGAAGGCCACATTAGCTTCATGGTAATCAAATAAGGCCACATTCAAGAAACTTCACTTAGATATATTCACAAATATACATTATTTTGTAAAGGTATAACTATTATGTACTTAATAATTAAAAAAATGGAAATTACTTGTTACTTTTAAAGTTAACTTTTTAATGACTTTTTTGTGTCTTTTGTTAGAAAGCATTTGAATATTTGGTTGTAGTTGAAACTGGAGGGCCACAGTTTCAATTGATTGTCTTGATGGGAATCAGCATATATTACCTTAAGGGTGTCTTGATTTGGGTTAGGCAGGAGAACATAGACTCACAGCAGTAAGTGGTTGACAAGCAAGAAAGCATATTTCAGACTTGTTGCTGAAGGTATGGGTATTCTGTTGTCTTTTTCCATATTTCAATGGAATCTTTCTTAGCATCAATGACTTTAAAATGCCATCTACTGAGAGCTCAATCATTTCCATCTGTAGTTCTTTGGGTGCCCTGGTGATATCGACTGGACGAGACTGAAAGGCTGATTTGAGTGTGATGTCATGATTCTCAAAAACAGTGAACCTTTCTTTGTATTCTCCAATTAATAGGTCTATAACAGCTTTGTGTTCTTCAGATGATTCATATAAATCATCCTGCTCATCAGTAACCTTTGCTAACTAGGGAAAATATTCATCCGAAATTTCCTTTTAAAGCAGAAATGTTTGGAACTTTCTTCAAAATGCTTGGATTTTTTGCATATTACGTACAGACTTAGTTTTATCTTGCAAAGAAATATCCAAGTCGTTTCATTTGACATGATTTCACACAGAAATACTACATTTCTAAAGAAATCTTCCTTCACTAATTCACACTGCTGATTCTGTTCCTCATAAAATTTAACCATCTGTTCTAACAGAAATAAAATTTTGGCTAACACCTGTCCCTGTGATAGCCAGCACACTTTAGAATAATATGGTGTATCCACTCTCAATATGTCATCCTTCAACTTGAGCATGTTACAAAGCTGAGAAACTTTTTTTCCTTTGGGCAATTACCTAGTAGGCGGATTGCAGGATCAAGTGGTAGGTCTACTTTGAGTTCTTTAAGGAATCCCCATACTACGTTACATAGAGGGTGTACGAGTTTTCAGGTCCACCAACGTGCATGAGTTTTCCTTTTTCTCTGCATCCACACCAACATCTCTTGCTTTGGAACTTTGCGATGTGTCCCATTCTTACTGAAATTAGATGATATCTCAGTATGATTTGATTTATCACAAAAGTGAAAAAACAAACACCACAGGTACTCATTACTACATTGGAATTAGTTGGTCGACTCCTATATATGTTCATGTAGAAGCAAAACTCAAAATCAAGTAGGGGATAGAGAGGAGGATAAGCAAATTCCTACTCAGGGCTACATTGCATGGACACGTGGTACTTTCTGGGTGAAGGACATCCCTCTAACTCTGACTATAATCTTATAAAAGCAAACTATGTAACCAAAACTTACAACCATAATCTGAAAGTTTTAAAAAGGAAAGAAACTGAGGAATTGACTATGCTGTATTGCATTTGAGGGAATAAAGTTAATACTTAGAACTTGTTGCAAGTTCTTGCAATAATACAAGAATTTGTTGTCACTTAAAAAAGTAGCTTTAGCACGGAGATTTTGCTCATGCAAGATACAATGAAAAGAAATGGGAGCATCTGGCCCTATTAATGCTTTCTTTATCTGTGTGATAAACCCTTGATGTTTTAACATCATGCAAGGTACACCATCTATACATACCCTCACTCAATTTACCAAATTCAGTCCAACTTTATGACATTGATCTTCAAAGTTGTTGCAGAAATCTAATTCTTGTGTCCTCCTTGCAAGAGTGCCCAAAGAAAGTAACTCTTCATAGCAAAGAAAATCTTCTGTTCTGAACCAAATGAAGTATAAAATCTGCACTGAGTCAGTAGTATCAGTTGATTCACTCAAAGTGATTGAATAATATATATTTTCCTACTGAAGTATTGCAGGAAGTTGTTCTATTAAGTTGAAGCCTAATTCATGCTGCTGACCAGTTATGGTTCTCCTCGAAAGAGGCAGTTTGTTTGTATTTCAAGATGTTAACAGGGGTGGTGGTATGTGGAGGTGAGGGGTGGTGGTGGTGGTGGTGGTTTAAGCATCCTCTACCTTCAACAATGCGTTCTTTCCCAATTTCTGCATCACTAAATGGCTTCCCTCTTTTCCTGAGGATATAAAATACTTCTAAATTGCTTCAGTGGCATTATTTCCAGGTCTCATTGCTGCTTGAGAAAATGGTCTTTGCTTTTCACAGATCTTTTAATTTCTGCAATACGACCATTTGTACCTCTCTCTCTAATTTAACGTACTTGTGGTCCTTATGGGTGTTATATAACGCTGATGAGCACTGACTTTCTTTAATGTTGGTATTGCAGTATCACAAAGCAAATCATCTTATATTTAGTAGGAAGAAGATAATATTATGATTCATAATGCTGATTAAAATATCTATTTTCTTCAATATTCTCTTGGTCTTCTTTGACATGACCAGCTGTTAAGTAGACAGAATTAAAAAATACTGTCGAACTGTTCAACTATTCACAAATTCTACTTCAAATGAAAACACAGTGTGCTGTTGTCAGAAGCTGATAACAGACTTGTGTACTTGACCACCATAAACTCTTGCCAGCCAACCTCATGCAGTTGTGGTGTCATCAGGCAGAGGAAGTTAGTTGTAATTTCTGTCAATTTTGCCCTTATGGCTTATTAATGTTCTGATTGTGGTGGTCAATCTGGCAGAATTATTTCGTTGAAACTTAACTTATTGTTTGGTATTTTAAATACTTCATTTTAAAAATAAAATAAAAATATAAAAAAAAGAACAAAAATATATTAATAAAAATAAAAGGGTTTGTTTGACAAAATTTGGATTCAGTCAAAAGGTTGTATTTAGTGACTTACAAGACCACATGAGGCCTGAAGGCTATAGCTTCTTTATCCCTACCTTAGGTCATATATTATAAATAATTTCTCCTAAATTTAGTGATTTTTTTTAGCCTTTCAGAATTTTCTTTTACTTATAAAATGTTATTACCTTTAAACAATTATTTTCAATTTCTTTTTCTACCAGATTTTTTTTTTTTAAGGAAATGCTTATCTATGGTCTCAATACACAAATTAAATAAAAACAAAGTTCTCTGAAGGGTCAGGTTCAGAGCTAAATTCTAATAGAATTAAGAAACTATTGGTCTATAATTGTGAAAGCAAAGAAAGGTAAAACTGAAGATATGGCTGATTCTCTCTAAGAATTTGATCTGAAGTGAACTGAAAGGATTTAGAAAATGCCTATTCTTCTATGTGTGAGCAGTGAGAAGAAGGGGAGGGGGAGGAGATTTCTTTAATTGGATGTTGGGAAGAGTCTTAACTCACTGTAACTTCCTCTTGATGTCTTATTTATCAGATCCAGGTGATCGAGAGTGATAGAGCCACACGAGGGGGCCAAGTTTATGCCACCAACACCAGAGGCCAGGTGCCTCCCCTGGTCACTACAGACTGTGTGATACAAGACCAAGGTATTTATTTTCCATGGTATCTTTGATTGAGGTTTTAAAAATTCTCCCCATTTTTAAAGCAAATACACTGATACTCTTAACCCTGCTTTAGCTGATGATGGAGCAATTCACCATTAATCTCAGTCCCCCAAGGACTGAGAAAGTACCTCAATTGAACTCTTTTCTCTGCTTGTTGAAATCTAAAGAGTTTCTGTGAGGTGTAGAGAAATACATCTGCTTAAGAAAAATTCCTCACTTTTATTTATGGGTTTAAAGTAGTTGATAGCCTACTTTGGTTTAGTTTATTTGCTACATTGGAAAGTTGGAAGGGCCGTATGAGCAGAATCATGGGTGTTTGAACTCTTGAGAAGTCAGCAGACTTGGTTCTAGCCCCAGTGAGGTGTTTTCAGCAAGTCCTTTAATACTTAGGATTCTATTTTCCTACTTTTAAATTGGGGAGAAGAGAGGCTGAGCTGTCTGTCTACTGTCTGTGCCTTACCTGCTGTAAGTTTAATATATCTGTCAAGCCTTGTACAGGTTTGCTCCGCCCATGAGTAAGTTATCCAGTCATACCCTGAAAAAACAACGTGATGAAATCTGACACCTGAGATTCTGAATATACCATTTTTTTTTTTTTTTTTAGGGATTGCATTAAAATTATATATTGCTTTGGGTAGTATGGACATTTTTTTTTTATTAATTGATAGCTGTATACATTAATGCAAACATGGGGTACATTGTACTGTTTTCATATACAATTTGAAATACTTTCATCAAGCTGGTTAACATAAATTTCATGTCCTGAATATACCATTTTAATGAGTCATGTACTTAATCCTAGAAGTATAACATCATTATACAAACATGCATTTTTCTCACCTCTGAATTGCTGAGGCACCCACATTCCAGCTGGGGATCCCCCCTCTCTTCGGTTCATTCTCTGTGTTGCCTTCAGAGCTAGACTAATTCTTCAGGCAGCACCGTGGGTAGAAAGAGCTTTGCCTGCGACATCCAGACCCCTCTTCTAACTGTCCACATGTGCTTTGCCCGTCTCACCTCTCTGAACCTCATCATCACCCCCAGTAATGTGTCACCCCCAGACCTGTGCTGCAGGCCGACGCAAGGACAGAGGTGACTCTGTGTGTGCACATGTGCGTGTGTATACACTCATGTAGGAAGAGAGGTGTGACCTGTAGAAGGGTTTGATATAAATTACAGGTATTATCAGAATAGATATTAATATGATAGTAATTCAGATAACTTCATTTATTGTTCTAAAAATAATTTGTTTATTCCTCATTACTTACCAAATCAATCTGAACTAGTTACATGAGTTCCTACTGTAAAGCTCTTAGGATACAGTTGATAATAGGTTGAACTATGGGAAATTGCTGATCTTTTTCCCTACTACTGTGACCTACAAAAATGACAGTTTTATTTCAACTTAATGATAAATGTTATATAGGTGTTTTAATATTTATTTTATGTAAATATAGTATTTGAGGCTCTTTTCAGCTCCTACCTTTCCTTTACAACTGCCTTAAATTTGCTAAGTTCTTCCTTTCCCCCCTCACCCCTCTGATTCTCACTTTGTGCTGCCATGTCTGCAATAGGCTCAGGACTGTTTCTTGTCCATTTCATCCCTACAAATTCACCTGGTATCTAGAAGGTAATGGTCATCCAATAAATATTTATTAAATACATGTACTTAGAATACATAACTCTCATCGCTTTACTTGGGAAATTTTTAGTTCTTCCAAACTCAATTTAAATTTTCTCTTTGAGGCCTGGTGTGATGGTTCATGCTTATAATCCTAGCACTCTGAGAGGCTGAGGCAAGCTAATTGCTTGAGCTCAGGAGTTCAAGACTGGCCTGAACAAGAGCAAGATCCCATCTCTATAGAAAAAAATAGAAAACCTAGCCAGGTGTGGTAGCACATGCCAATAGTCCCAGATGCGGCACTCTGAGAGGTCGAGGCAGGTGGATTGCCTGACCTCAGGAGTTCAAGACCAGCCTGAGCAAAGCAAGATCCCAGTCTCTACTAAAAATATCTGGGTGTTGTGGTAGGTGCCTGTAGTCCCAGCTACTCAGGAGGCTGAGGCTCATTCACCTTGTGGTGTGTATCAGAATATCATTCCTTGTTAGGGCTGAATAATATTCTACTTTATACATATGCTACATGGTGTTGACTAGTGAGGGGCAGGCGTCTCTCATCAGTACGTCTCTTGGCCTGAAGCTTGGCCCCCAGCACAGTTAGCCAGCTGCTCGTGGAGCACTGCCCTTGGCTCCCAGCACGGTTAGACAGTGGCCCTGACATGGAGAACTGCCCTTGGCCCCCAGCACGGCTTGACAGTGGCCCTGACATGGGTCATTGCCCTTGACCCCTAGCATGGCTAGACAGCTGCCCTGACATGGGGCACTGCCCTTGGCCCATTATACTGATTTGCTGTGAAGTCCCTTCATCTGGCCTGGCTTATTTGCTAATAGTAGTAAATTTTTTAGGATGTAGCTCCAAAATCTCAGATATATACAGAAATTCCCACCCAGAATACAGAGCTGGGAGGGACCTTGGACTTCATCTGCTGAGCTCTTTCACTTTATAGATGGGAGGGCCCTAAGGACAGGGAGGTTGTGTGATTTGCCCAAGACCACACAGCTAGTCAGCCATTAATGAAGAGCCCCTACCTCAAAAATACTCCTCCTTTGTCTCTGGCTACAGGCTCTGATTTTAAGAATCAGCTTGTCCCTTGGTTTGGTGCTGTGCTGTTCCTTTAAGGTGCTGGTCCGGCCCCCTACCCTTTGTGTCATCACCTCTGCTCCGAGTGCAGTCCTTGTGTCCCTGGTGCTGCTTCCTAACCAGACTCTGCTGCGATGCTGTGTTTCTGTTATCTCTCTCTCCCCCTGGATGGTGAAGCCAGAGACTGTGCTCTCTTTGGTTTCTAAACCCTGGCATGGGACTTGGCTTCATAGATAGGGTGACCAGATTTTAACATCTATAAGGTGGACAACATGGCATGGGGTCGGAGGAGGGGGGTTGGAGCAGGGGCGGAGCAGGGGCGCAGGCAGGCGCAGGGCAGGGCCTGACAACAAGGCAAACTTTGATAAGCAGTTCTCGATAATCACTTCTCAGCAATTATTTATTACAGTTTAACATTATAAAATTAACAAAAATAATATAAAACTCATATTCTGGCAAAATAGCCATATGG
>CAUYQV010165475.1:0-81639 GCA_963574575.1 Galagoides demidoff | reverse complement strand
TACTCCCAGCCTATGCCTTGCCTTTTAATTTTTAAGTGCATTTTTCAAAAAGCAAAATTTACTGTTTTTATTTAATTTAATTTAATTTTTATTTTATTTTATTTTGAGATAGAGCCTCACTTCGTTGCTCTTGGTTGGTAGAGTGCCCTGGCATCGTAGGTCACAGCAACCTCAAACTCTTGGGTTGAAGTAATTCTCTTGCCTCAGGCTCCCTAGTAGTTGAGACTACAGATATAGGTCATAACGCCCAGTTAGTTTTTCTATTTTTAGTAGAGATTGGGTCTTACTCTTGCTCAGGCTGGTCTCAAATTCCTGATCTTCCCACCTTGACTTCCCAGAGTGCTAGTATTACTGGTGTGAGTCATGGTGTCCTGCTGAAAATTTATTCTTTTGATGAAGTCCATGTAAGCAAATTTTTTCTTCTATGGTTTATATTTTTTATGACTAACTTTATAAGAAAGGTGGTATTTCTCAAGATAGGAATACACAGGCCAAAAGATTCAGAGTTACTTGAATCAGACTGAAGAAACTTTCAATGGTAAAACTGGGTATAATGCCCAAATCTTTAATGCCCAAATGCTTGAACTTAAGAGGCTCTCAATTACCAGGACTATCTCTATATTGTGCTAAGTGGTACTGGGCTAATTTTTTCCCTCCTCTTCTCTTCTTCCTTCCACTTCTCAGTCAAAAGACCAGCCAGATTATGGAATGTATTCCCGGATCTCCTCATCCCCAACTCACAGCCTCTATGTATTTGTGAGAAACTTTGTGTGCAGAATTGGGGAAGATGCTGAGCTCTTCATGTCTCTCTATGACCCCAACAAGCAAATGGTCATAAGGTAGGTGTGTTCAGTATACCTGACTTGTGTGTGTGTGTGTGTGTGTGTGTGTGTGAAGCAGTGCACAAAACATCTTTTCTTTCCATCACCACTTGTGGACAGCTTTCCACCTAGAAGAGAAGCTGAGGCTCACTAAGGATGTAAAAATAACTTCTTTGAAGGTTGTGGAAGTCAGGTGGGAGTATCACTCGCCAGTAGATTCTTACCACAGTGGGGTTATAGTTACAGGTTTTGTAAAATAGGTTTCAATTACCAAAAGACAACCAGAAATAACAAGATTCAGGTAGCATAAAAATATTTACTTTTAAAATGGAAGTTGAGAAATGAATGATGAAAACCCCAAATCTTCCATGGCAGCAACAAGTTAAGAATATCTATAATTTGTCTAGGTTCACATCTTGGCCCCATTCTTTACTCTTTCTTAATGTTGGGCAAGTTTTTTAAGCCTGCCCATTAGCAAAATGTGAGGGCTGACTTCATGGGGTTATTTCTTTCAGGCTTTAAGAGAGAAAGCATGTAACCCCTAAACCTGGCATGTGGCACCCATGGCTGTTGTAACTTCTACTTTAGTTCAATTCATTGCTCTTGGGAATGGAGGAAGTCAGGGGACACCTGACTGCCTCAACTCAAGGAAGGGAAAATACTTTGGGGAATCTCTAGGGGAAAGACTTTGGTACATCACCAGCCCCATTCTACCAGTCCTCTGGTCTCTGCTGTGGGTCAGACCATCCTTCCTCCCAGGGCACGATGACCTTTGCCTTCCAGTGGGGTTTTGGGCCAACATGCAGTCTCCTATTTGAGGTCACTGGCTGACATATTAGCATGGAGCTTGACATGCTTTCTCTGCCTTTATGGCAAGAAAATGGAGGAAATGGTGGTCTTCCTGGTTTAGATGTTGGGATGAATAAATGAAATAATATGCAAGGCCCAGAGAATAATGGTCTTTAGCAAATAATATCTGTCCTGGAGACATTTATGAGCTAGGAAGGGGAGGTCTGTCTAAGACTGTGCTGAGGTCTGTGCACGATCTCATGTAAACCTCATTACTCCATGTCATTAGGGTGTGAAAATGAGACTCATGAAGTAAAGTGGCTTGCCCACACACATTTATAAACCCAGGTCCATCTGACTCTTAAGACAAGCTTTTTCCCACTTAGGTCTGTCACCAAGCAAAGAATGGTGTCCGATATTCCTAGTAGTTCTCTCCCGGGTTTCAGCACCATCATGTGAAGAACTGTTCTTTACAGCGCACTGAAGTCCCTGATAGTAAGGACTCAGCCCTATGCATCCTGCTTGGCCTCAGTGAACAATGAGAACAAGTGTGTCTGGTCCCTTAGAGCTCATCTTGAAATGGTTTGTGTGTCACAGGCCCATTGCTGTCCCCTGTCAGTTGCTCCCAAGGCCTGTAGGAAAAAGGTCCTGAAAAATTCTCTTTGGACCCTCCCTGCCTCTCAGGAAATGTGAGGACTTCTCATGGAATGTTGATTAGGGAGCCTGGGCTCCTGGCCCATGTCGGTGACAGGTGGCCTGGATTGGCTTTGTGGAAGATGGTGAGAGGTCAGCGAGGGGGTGCAGTGCTTCCTGCTCCGCCACCCTGGATTTTATGCCTAATGGGACGTGCCTGCCAGACACCTCTGAGAGTATCAGAACATGAGGTGGCCCCTGGGAGAGTGGGGCAAAAAGCAGCAGTGGAAGAGAGAAGAAAGCAGAGGAAGAGAGAAGAGGCCTGATGCAGGGCCGGGCAGGGCACACCCCTGTGTCAGTCTCACTCCGGAGAGCGGCTCTCTCTACTCTGCCTGCTCTAGCCAGGATTGACACACAGTGAACAGCAAGCGAGTTGAGGCATCCCCTGTGTGGCTGGCCATGCACTGGGGACTGATCTTTCACTGTTGGGTTGAGTCATGGTCAGATCCCATTGGATCCCTGGAGGGACACTGTTTGGGAAGCTTAAAGTATATTTTTGTAGGACGAAAAAGAAGCAGTTTAGGAAGGAGGCCAATAGTAAGGTACATGTCTACAAATAGACCATGGAAGACTTGGAATTGCCCTCCCCTCCCCTAGGGAGGACGGCATCTGGAGGAGGGCTCTTCTGCCTTCCGCCACTCAGATCTTCCTGGGCAGGGAGGGATGGGCCCAGTTCAGCCCTCTAAATTGCTTTTCTTATTTATGATTGTAGTTCTCCTAGAAGGAAATTGCTGGTCCCTGCTACTTAGATATACCATGCTGGGTCACTAAAGGGTTTGCTACGTGTAATAGAAGGTATTAGAAAATACCCTGGCATTTCACTAAGAACTGTACAGAAATAACCAAAGAAATATAAAAATAACCAATGTCAAGCATTTAAAATTGAAAAAAAATTGGGAAGGGGGAGATGGAGTCTTTCTATTTATTTTACTGCAAATTTCATTTAAATTTTTAGATCTTACTGAGAAAAAAAAAAAACAATGAAAAGGTACATGTAACTTGATTAACCATTGGTTGATCCTGAGCTATGTTCACTGTTGCTCTTGGTTCCATTTCGCTCTGGAACCTGGCCCCGACTGCTCTCATTAATCTTCTGGGGTGAGTGCAGAGAGAGAAGCAGGACGTCAGAGAGAACAAAGCTCTAAAAAGAAGGCAATTCCCTTTAACTTTGCTGAATTCTCTTATACTTTCTTGGCTAAGTTGGATTCTGAATTTTTTTTCTTAATTGAAAAATAAGAGGCATTTATTGGGCATCAGTAATACGCTTCTAAGTGATACGGGAAATCTAATGACTCAGCTCAGCAAACTGCTAAGCTTTCTCTACCTTAAGTACTAGACCTCTCTGTCTTCCTGGTGTGGCTAGACTCGTTGTATGAACCACACCGGGTGTGTGTGGTTGCTAGAAGGTGTGAGGTGGTAAGTGATCGTATGTCAGAAGCATGTGACCATTTCTTCACAAAACCCTTCTGTAAAGCAATGTGCTCAATACTAACATGAAGCCAGTAGATAATCTAATACACGCCCACATAAGAGAAAAACTCAATTCAATTCAAGTTGGGAGGAGGAGGAATGAGGAGGAGGAGAAGGGGGGAGGGGAGGGGATTGGTGTGCTCCCACTTAATGGACACAATGTAAGAGTATTGGCATACCTTTTGGGTGCGGGGCACAACTACAAGAGGGCCTGTATCTAACATATGCAAATACTGTAACCTAGTTGTTTGTACCTCCCATTAACCTGAAAAAAAAAATTCTGTTTCTGTGACTCAGCAAGCCAAAGCCTTGAATAGTCTCTGAAGCCTGCATGGGGCCTCCCCTCTAAGTTTTCTCTTGTCTCCTTGAGTCTGTCTCTCAGCTGTGTCAAGCTCCTTCCTTCTCCATGGCCTTCATCTGCACATTTACTCTACCTGAAATACTTTCCTTTCCCACTCTCCTGTCCTGACCACCTTTACTACATGTCATTTCCTTAGGAAGGTCTTCCCTGCCTGGCCAGACCAGGGCAGGCCCGTCTGATATACATACTGTCAACATCCTGAACTTTTCCTTTTTGGGTCTCCCTTATCTGAAATACTTGGCACCAGAAAGGTTTTACATTTCAGATGTTAGGGGATTACATATGCTTACCAGTTGAGCATCACTAATCTGGAAATTCAAGATCCAATATGTTCCAATGAATATTTCTGTTGAATGTCATGTTGGCAATCAAAGAATTCTGGATTTTGGAGCATTTTGAATTTCAAATTTTTGGATTATAGATGCTCAACCTGTAGCACAATTTTATGTAAGTACCATCACATTGCATTTAAATACTTATTTAATTGACATATCTATAATGGCTAATGCTCTGTCTGGTCCATCAAGGTATGGTGTTTCCTTAAAAGAGACAGTCCTACATTCAAAGGGTAACTCAAATCTTTACTTAGTCTTGAAAGGGGAATGGGCTGGAAAGGGCAGATATATTCTTAAAGGTCAGCAAAACATACTCAAATCCTTCCCCCCTTCATCTCTGCCACTCTCAATACCTCTATAGAGTATGCAGCTGCTCTTCAGAAATCTTAGACATCTGTGCCAGAATTTACTTAGCAGATGGGGGAGGGAAAGAGGTTGCAAATATACATATGTTAGTAATTCTTCGCCCCTGCCTGTCTAATTCCTATCTCCCAACACGACTGTGATCTGTTGGAGGGAAGAACTGTGTCTCAGACACCACCTTGTCCCAGAAGTCAGCATGGTGTCGGGCACCCTGCTGATACTCAGGGACTATTTATGCTGAGAGAGTGACAAGCCCCTGGCTGTACCAGGCTGACCCTCTTCTTCCCACAGTGAGAACTACCTGGTGCGGTGGGGCAGCCGGGGCTTCCCGAAGGAGATCGAGATGCTCAACAACCTGAAGGTGGTCTTCACGGTGAGTGTATACTTCCCCCGGTTACCTCGTTCCACACTCGCCAGGGCTGGGATCTTGGAAATGAGGCTGCTGGTCAGTTGGTGGGGATGGAGCAAGGCCTTGGTATGGAACCTTGCTCCGGGCTTTATGCAGAGACTCGAAGCTGACGAAGGACATCGTGTGCCCTAAGGAAGGTTTCGGGATTTTCTCCTTCTCTGTCTTTCTTCCTTCCTCCCTATCTTCTCACTCTTGTACACACAGAGTGCTGTGTAAACAATCACAGACCCCTCCGAGCACTGATGTCTAGGTGAACTGGCTATAGCAGCCATGTTGATTTTCTGGTTAGTTCATGGGTAATCCAAGATTCTTTTTTTTTTTTGGTTTAAGCCTTTCTGAAAACCTTTCTGAAATATATCAGAAAAAGAAAATAATAGGGCCTTTGCAGAACATTGACTGCCTTGGTGAACTGGACATCCTGAGGACTGAATGTCTGGCAGGTCCTAAGCATTATTCTGAATACCAGTACTCAATGAGCAAGATTTATTTGTAGAAATGTTGGAATCAATTGTTACTTGGATGATTTATTTCTGAGCGTGAACCTGACTTTTTAGCTCTAAGTGGGGAAACAGTGGACAGAAGGGTTACAGTTCAGTAGAGACCCCTCTCTTGTCCTCTTTCCATCAGGCTGTGCTCAGAGTGTGAGCTTATGACACCTAAGGATATTGGTGTGGTCTGCTACTTCCTTTGGATAGAAAATCATTTGTGAGACTTCCCTCTGCGTTGCCTGTGTTAGCAAGGGAAATTACAGAGGAGGAGCCAGGAATGGATCTGGGCATTGACCAAACCGATGAGTTGGATCCGGGAGTGACCGACATGTTAGATTAACCTACCTTGCTCAACAATAATTTTCCAGTTACAGCCCATTAAGTGCAATGTCTTATGTTACATTGTGATTAGATTGGGGTATAGCTGATTTATTTTGTTTATTATGTTCTAACAAATAGGCCAGAGGCATGGAATAGGCTCATAGGCCCTAATTGCTTAGACGAAGTTTTCTTGGCATATATAAATGTGCCTCAGTCTGGTTTATCTCTTATTAGTTAGAAGGAGGAGCCTATTTATTTTCTTGATAAATAGGAGAGTCCCATGGGGCTTCCTGATTAAACCATGAGACAGATGTTTCATGAGAGGGAGAAGGACGGGGAATCAATCAGTGGTTCATTTTGCAGAGAACCAATTCACGATGTAAACATGAGGAAAAGAGCATCAGTAAATTTGTGTCATGCAGCATTAATGAGAATGGGATCCTGCCTTCATAGTGGAATTTTCCTTTGCCACGCCTCTGCTCCTCAGAACAAGTGAACAGGAGAGCTTGGTTGACTGATTCAATAGGCTAAGCTTCCTTCCTTCTGCTAAGATGATCAAGAGAGTCTTCATTTTGGGATGATAAGGAAGGTCATGGTGCTGGCACCTACTTGCTAGGTGCAGGCCGATCACAGTGAATGAGCCACTGAGGCTCCTGCTTTCATGGTGCAGGGGGGGTGAATTCAGATGATAAGTACATGGATAAACAAACAAGAGCAATACCAGAAAGCAATCTAAGCAATGTGGATAATTAAAACGGGGTGACGTGATGGTATTTGACTGGATGTTACTTCCAAGTGGGTGTCGAGGTGACGTTTAAATTGAAGATGGGATAAGACTTGGCAGGTGTGTGCCTTGCTGGCCTTATCCTCCTCTCTGGATGCTGACTCTTCCTAGTCGCCTCTGTGGGGCAGGCTTCCAGCTCCTTGAGCCCGAGGAGCTGGCATGTGGGTCCAGCTGACTGTTGACTTCCCTCTGTCTGCTTGATAAGGCTTCACTCTCACTGGCCCTGTAAGAGCACAGCAGCACATAGCAGGAGGTTCCCTAAGACTTAGCCCAGTTTTGGGGTAACCACTAACCCTCAGGACACAAGGGTGACAATAAGGGAGCACTCATGAGTTACTGAATCAGATGACACGTGCTCTAAGTCCCATTGTCCTGCTTCTCCAACACATTCAATTTTCCTAAGGTCAAAGTAGGAGAGAGTGGGAGACATCATAGATTGGCACGACGACTCTGAGTTAGGGTCGTGCACCCCTCCAGAGAACAGGCTGTACTCCAGCATTTTGCTAGAGCAAAATATGTTTACATAACATATTAAGATTCTCCAGTGCATGGATTGGGGCTTTCCAATAAGACAGTGCTTAAAGATCTGGTATCTTCCCTTGAGCAGGTAAAATATTTTCAGAGAAAGGGGTGTAATGGAGACTTATTTAGGAAAATCTTACAGGTTTATCCTTCTTATCAGCTTGCTAGACCTGCCAAAACATAGTATCAGGGATTGGTTTGCTTAAACAACAGAAATGTATTAATATTTTCTCGGCCGGGTGAGGTGACTCATGCCTCCTAGCACTCTGGGAGGCTGAGGTGGGTGGATCGCTTGAGCTCATGAATTCAAGACCAGCCTGAGCAAGAGTAAGACCCTGTCTCTACTAAAATAGAAAAACTAGCTGGGCACTGTGGTGGGTGGCTATAGTCCCAGTACTTGGGAAGCTAAGGCAAGAGAATCACTTGAGTCCAAGAGTTTGAGGTTGTTGTTAGCTATGATGCCACCAAACTCTACTGAGGGCAATATAGTGAGACTGTCTCAAAATATACATATATTTTCTCACCGTGCTGGAGGCTGGAAGTCTGAGGTTGTGGCATTGGATGGGGGGAGGTTTCTTCTGAGGCCTCTTATCTTGGTTTGCAGGTGGCTGATCTCTCCCTCGGTCTTCATCCTGGTCTTCCCTCTGTGTGTCTGTGACCTAATATTTTCTCATTTGGACTCCAGTCATATTAGATTAGGACCTACTCCTTTTACCTTAATTACCTCTTTAAAGACCCTGTTTCCAAATGCAGTCCCATTTGGAGGTACTAAAGTTAGCACCTCAGTATATGAATTTTGGGGGATGGGTGGATAGAGAGGGGAGGATTCAGCCCATAACATGTAGGAATCTTTCAGATGCCAGGGCCTCTGAGGCTCTGGAATGCCTCTGCAAGACACAATCTAGACATCTCAAAAAACACTAATAATCCTAATGGGAGGAGAGAAGTAATTAGGGGTGAAGGTCGCTATAAAAGAAGCAGCATCTGAGTTTCTAAGGATGGAAGGGATTTGGAAGTATGGAGGCGTAATAGGCAAGCATTTGAGGTGGAGGTGCAGGAGGGGATGTTTAGGAAGAAGGATCCAGGGGTGAAAGTGAGCACTGTGTGTTTACAGAGTAGTAAAACAACCTTTGTGACAAAAACACAGTACTTATATTCCAAGAATGGGGGGGGAATCAGTTGCTAGGACAGCTGCATCTACTATGTCTGGGCCCTGTCATATCAACTGGGGAAGACAAGAACTAATAGGGTAGGAAATAGGGAGCTATTCATGTTGTTGGGGGGAGGAAAATGAACTTTTAAAGGAGGTGAGTTTCTCAAAGATTTCAGGGTGGATCGGAGGAGGGCGTCAAGCAGCGAAGAGGCTGTTGCAACATCCATCTGGATGTGAGATAAGTGGGGTTTCCAACTCAAATGCCTGCAGGACAAGGCACAAGACTGGAGGGAGCCTTCTTAGCCTGAAAGCCCATGTGTCCCCGGCCTCTTCTCTCTCTTGGTCAGTAGCAAGAACTGGGAGAGGACAGAAGCGTGTCCATTCCTCCAGCCAGGCAAAGGACAGCGCTTGTGCCCATCAGGGCTCTAGAGAAATGGAACCAGCAGGCTGTGAGTTTGACATCTTGTGGGGCAGGCTGGTGGGCTGGAAACTCAGGTAGGATTGCTATACTCCAGTGCTGTACAGAATTCCTCCTCCAGGAAACCTCAGTTTTTGATCTTAAGGCCTTCAGCTGGTGGGATGAGGCCCATGGCAATCTGGAAGGTACTCTCCTTTACATAGAGTGAGCTTGCCTTGTTCCCAGAAACTCTGCACACCCCTGCTCCCTTCCTCCTGAATCAGGCACAGTGAGAGGCTGGGGGTGGCTGCTTGGCCCTGGGCCCTGGATCTGATAGCTTGTTCCTTGTGCATATGCCCATGTGTGAGTTTCCTTGCAGGAGGAGAGGCTTGTGAGGCCAGGCCCAGGGATCTCTGCTCTGATGCCAACAGTATGCCTGGTTGTTCCTTCTCTGGCTAATCCCAGATGGCACAGGGGCCCAGGATCCCTGGATTATCTTTGAGCAGAGCATTCAGGCATTCCCTTCTGAGTGCTTTCTGATGGTGAGGGAGCTATTTTGTAGCAGCTATGATTGTGGTCTTTGATATCAGAGTTACTGGGCTCAAAGTCCAGCGTCTCATGGGCTAAGGTCATGACTTTGGGGAAGCCTCTTATCTGTGTGTCAGTTTCCCCATCTGTAAAATAGGGATGCAATAATTGTATCATCTTCAGAGAGTTTTTAGGGCTCACATAAGATGATGTCAGAGCCGCCTGGCCCTGTGCACGGGACATTAGTGCAGTTCATGAGTTTCAGCTTTCCTCCTAACCACACAGCCAAGTGCAGTTCCCTGCCCCCTTCAGCTTAGGCATGCCACTGTGTTTATAGAGCCTTGCTTTGGCTTGTCTTGCTTTGGCCCCTGAAATGCAAGCAGAAGGGATGTGCACCTCTTCTGGGTAGAAGATTTACGAGCCAGTAAATGATTTGTCACATTCTCTTCTCCTATTCCCTTCCACAGGGGACAGTGGAAGCACCTGTGTTGAGGTAGATCTGTGAGCCAGGGCCCCAGAGTAAGTAAGTGGGCAGAGCCCCCACCTGCCTGCAGTGGGCCTTCAGTCCTCACTAGAAGTCATTGCTAGTGCTACGAGCTCTGACACACTGGGGTCACTGGGTACCACCCCAACCCAATCTGTGTGTTCGGTAAATGGTAGCTATTATTATTTTCCCTCTTCCTTTGGACTTCTTCCTGAGAGGTGCTGAGCAGTGATGAGACCGATGGAGTCATTTGTAGCAAATGCTATTTTGGGAGCCATCACTTTGCATATAGGGAGCCCTGCCTGGACAGCTGATACTGCACTTCTACCTTCTCTCTTCCTGTCAGTTTGAGGTGGAAGAATTGGGATTGAGCACTAGAGTCCTGCCAGTTGGTGTCCTTTACAAACCTCACCGTTCTTATCTGTGAAATGGGTGCGATCGCCTTGTTTCCTACCTTTTCTGAGACCGATTGTATGATTGGTACATGGATCCCAAGTGTTAAGTGTATCCCTCCGAAATCACTATGACTGGGTTTCCTTTCCTACTGTTTCCCCCATTCAGCACACGGTGTGTAACTCTTTGCTTCCTGTCCCACAGGACCTTGGAAATAAAGACCTCAACAGGGATAAAATTTACTTGATTTGTCAAATAGTCCGAGTTGGGAAGATGGATCTTAAGGATACTAATACGAAGAAGTGCACACAGGGACTGCGGAGGCCCTTCGGGGTGGCAGGTAACGTCACTCTCTGCACTGTTGACTTTTATCAGGACCCACATTTTACGTGGCTAAATTGTATTTTATTTATTTAATTTTTTTTTAAGATGGCTCAATTTTAAAGATGACTTCTTATCCCTCTCCTCCAGCCACCCCCACCCCTGCAAAATTTATGTCAGACAGCCATTAATAACTACCTTTCTGGTGACTAAATTGAGATAATTGGTGACTAAGGCTAGATTTATGATGGATACAGTGAGTAATGGGATCTTTGCGTCTGGAGCCGAGCCTGGGGAGCAGCGGGTTGTCTGAGCGGTTGGCGCCTTCGCTCCCCGGTGCCATGAAAGAGGAGAAACAATACAGGCAGGATCTAATTATGGGGAGCAAATCATTTCAAAAGAATATCCAGGACAGGAAATGCAGTTACACAGGATGAGTCACCTACCATACATCTAGATTTTAGATGGAAATGGACGTTTGGAGAGTTGGTGTGACCTGAGGCAGAGCCCCTCCAGAGGCCGCTGGATAGAAGCATCAGCTCCACGTTCCCCTCCGCGCTTCAGCTTCCTTGGGGTTTTCAGGGGTTCATCATTCTTGCCCCGCTTTTATGGTTTTTCTTGTTTTAATCTTTGAGTATCATCCGCACTGTTATTTACCTAATATGTTTTCTTTAATCAACCCACTTTATTTAAACTACATTTTTCCTAAAAGACAGTTTACCTGTGAAAATGGCAATTTGATATGCCAGTTTTATTCTCTTATTAAAGTATAAATTTTTAATCGCATATCATTTATAACCCCTGAGTCCCACGTGTAAATGCAGCATTGGAGGCTCCTTACTCTGGGATGCCCTGGCCTTCTGCAGTCCCAGCCCTGCTGGCCCTCCGTCTACCCCTCTGCTGGCTCTCCACCTACTCCCCTGGCCCTTCTAGCAAAGTAGTCAAGTAGAAGACCTTAAACTGAGCTGACAGTGTTGATGGCTGGCCAGCCAGATGATCTTGGGCGAGCATGTCCCCCAGGCCTTAGTTTCATTATATACCAAATGAGGGGAGGAATCTGTACCTTGGACCTGGTTAACCTATGAAATCAGCTCCTGCTCTAAGATGCCCTGATTCTATTTGCAGGACACTCCAGACATCACAACATTCCTGTTCAGGCAGTGAGTGTCCTCTAACATCCTTTCAAAGTGTGCCTTTGTCCTCAGCTGTAGCCTGCCCTTTCTCTTGGTGTCAGGTGATAGAAATCTGATGTAAACTGGCACAAGCAAAAAAAAAAAAAAAAAAAAAAGATACTCTCTACTGATGTAACTGAAAAGTTTAGGGATATACTATTTCAGGCATAGCTGGATCCAGGAACTCAAATAAACTTGTCTCTATCTTGCTCAACTGCTACGTCTGTATGCTGGCTTATTATGAAGATGACTGTTCAATCAGTTGGCAGAATACCAGGCAATTTTATTCCAAGCTTGCACCCTACCAATTAGCAACCTGGTGGAAAGAACTTACCTCTTTCCATTAGTTTCAGCAGGAGCCCCAGGAGCTCTTGTGCTAATTTTAGAAGCATATACTCCAGGGGGATATGATTCTCTATAACCCAGGCCAGGTGATATGAACAACCCTGGAGCCAGAGGGAGAGTGCCCTACCCAAGTCACCAGTTGAGAGCATGGGTAAGGAGGCTCTGTTATTCAGGGAGAGTGGGTACTGGTCAGAATCCAACAATCCTGCTCCCCTCTGCTCTCTAACTGCCCTCTCTAGCTAGATGCAATCAGTGGTTGATTATCACAGAAGCATTTTAAAGGCTCCCTGGCCAGTGCCTGAAGTGTTGGAGATATTTTATGTTACCAGGATTTTGGCTCCACTTGAGTAGCTTTTCTTGACTCTCTCTCCAGCTCCCGTCTCTATAATCCCCACTCTAGGGCGAGAGCTCTTTACTTTGGTTTTATGGACCTTTATTGGCTGAGTTAAGTTTCAGGGGATCCAGGATCCCTCTGGAATTGCAGGGTTCAAGGACTGTACAGTGACAGTGTCTGTGCATATAAGGATGTTTATGAAAAGAAGTTGAATATTTCATTAGGTTCTCAGATCCTACAGAGACCCAATCACTGCAATTTTTCTTGAGAGTCTCACTTTGTCCCCCTTGGTAGACTGCCATGGTGTCATAGCTCACAGCAACCTCAAACTCTTGGGCTCAAGTGATCCTCTTGCATCAGCCTCCCAAATAGTTGGGACTATAAGCACCCACCACAACCTCCAGCTAGTTTTAGAGAGGGGGAGTCTCGCTTTTGCTCAGGCTGGTCTCGAACTCCTGAGCTCAGGCAATCCACCCCCTTCAGCCTCCGGGAGTGCTGGGATTATAGGCGTGAGCCACTGCGCCCAGCCTTTGGAGTTGGGCTTTGTAGGCACAGTAGACATTCAATACATGTGTGCCCCATCCAAACCTAATTGCTCTGAGGTTTTCCTTTTGGCCTCTGTGAACCCTGGGGCTGTTGGATGCTTCCCGGGCCTGCCGACCCCCCAGCTGCTCTGCCGGAGGCATTTGTCCGGGTGCTGTCTGTGTGTCGTCCAACGCTGCTTGCTCACCTTCTAGGCATCCCAGGCCCTCCTTCCTGCCCTATAATCTCATTCCATTGTCATCCTTTCTGAGAACAGGGGCTGTTAAACCAATTCATTTCTCTCCTCTTTCTAGTTATGGATATAACAGACATCATCAAGGGGAAAGCAGAGAGTGATGAAGAAAAGCAGCACTTCATTCCTTTTCACCCGTAAGAGAGTTCCCATTTTTTTCATTATCTTCAGCTGCAACCCTCTTCATCCAGGGCAGCTCGAGCAGAAAGTGAACTGGTTTCTGAGTGAGGGAGTGGCAGGCTGAGAATGGCGCCCAGGCTCTCTACCTGTTTGTTCATCAGGTGTTATTTATTCAACAGACTTTCCCTGGAGGCCTGGCAGAGACTGGGCACTGTGCTAGGCATTGGGGGATGAAATGGCGAGGAAGAGTGGCTTGGTCCTGTCTTTGTGGAGCTCTTAGTTTAGAAGGGGATTAAACACGCTCAGCAAGAGATGAACGCGTTCATTACAAGTGCAGCCAGTGCCATGAAGTGGTGAAGCAGCAACGTATCAGGAGCACATTGCAGGGAACCCTAGCCTGGTTCATGAACACATCCATGCCTCAGGACAGGGGTAGTGTGTGATGAGGGTGAAGGTCCTCTCCTTGCTCTAAAAGGACTCTTGGAGAAAGAAGGACCCCCAGTTTGAGGGCAGTGTCAATACTTAATAACCCCAAAGACGGTCCCGGTAATGAGGTCAGTGACTTTGGTGAAGGCACATGGTTAGAACTTAGCTGGAGTAACTGAAGTCTTTGTCACCTTGCTAGTGGAGACTCACGTTGAGGACTGGGGGATCCTTTTTAAATCATCTCCCTTGGGAATAACAATATGTCCTCTACTTGTGGCACTGGTATCTCCAGATTTCAGAGCCACATTGCTTTGTGTAAAAGGGCAGTGTGCTTCTTATTGGTACATATATTCTCTGAGCTGATATAGGCAGGCTCACTTTTCACCTGAAGCGTATGGAAGGGCTGGGGAGCTCCCTGAGCTCCTCAAACCACAAGTTGGGGACCCCGTGTAGGCACCATGCACACATTTTATGATGTCTTTTCCTTTCCAGGGTCACAGCTGAGAATGACTTTCTACACAGCCTGCTGGGCAAAGTCACAGCCTCCAAGGGGGATAGCGGAGGGCAAGGTACAGTGCTGGCAGTCACAGTGGCCTGAGCCTGTCCTGTCCAGGAGCCCTGGACTCTCCAGCAACTAGATCAAAATCCTGAACCTTGAAAAGCTGAGCTTTCCTTCCACACAGAACACTGGGAAGAATGACAGCATGTGATCCATAGGGAACAAAGCACATCTCCTAAACCAAACTGGAGCCATATCCTAGTGCCTGAAGGAGGACAGGAGTTAACCCATCCTGACTATCTCCTATGTATCAGGCACTTTAATAAGTTACCTTGTTTCATCCTTACCCCAGTCCTGTGAGCTAGATGGTGTCATTCTCACCTATGAAAAGATGGGGTTAGAGGGGTGCGATAATCTGTCAGAAGCTGACACTGCTAGAGGTAACCAATGGGTTCAGACCCTAGAACCGTGTCACTCAGATCACCTTCCGCCATGTACCCCTGGCCTGGGTCACAGCATCGGTGGCTGTACGGCTCTGCTTCCAGGGGTCTCCTCCAGAAAGAGACACAGGGGAGATGTCAGGGGAGGGTAGACCGAGAGACACCTTGAAGAAGGTGGGTCTTCATGGTGAGTGTTCCCTTCCAGGTCTCTGGGTGACCATGAAGATGCTGGTGGGTGACATCATTCAGATCCGCAAGGACTATCCACACCTGGTGGACAGGACCACCGTGGTGGCCAGGAAGCTGGGCTTCCCAGAGATCATCATGCCAGGTGGGACACAACTGCACTTGACCTTGATGAGTGATGAGGCTCATCTAATTTATTTTCTTTGCAAGAGTCAATACCTTCTTCTTTACTGCTTCTCTATTTCTCTTGCTGAAGGTAACCACTAAAAACGATTTTTTCATATCCAAAAAGTTCTGTGCATTCGCAAAATAAACAGAACCAAATAAATATGCATGCATGCACTTTTCCTCACTAATGGGATCGCATTTTATATACTTTGTATATCCTCACTTAATGATATACTTTATATAGTGTTCTGCAACTTGCTTTATCACTTAATAATTTATGATGGACATCATTTCTATTTTACTGCACACAGAACGATTCCACTCTTCTTGGGGGAATATTGTCATTCTCTTAAATTTTTAAGCCATTTTTTTTTTTACTACCAAAGGAATTCATGCTCATTGTAAAGTATTCAAATGGTATGAAAAGGTATAACGTGAAATGTTAAAAGCTCCCTCAAATCCTTGTTTCCAGAAGTCACCAGTACTATTAACATTTTCCAAATGTGTATGTAATAAAGCAAAACGAAAACAAGGGAGATTATATAATGTTAAACAAAAATTATAGGAGGGCACCGTTGTGGACTAAGCTCCTGCACTAGGCCCCAACAGACCAGGCTCAGAGTCAAAGTGGAGTGACCCACAGTCAAGTCCCAGGACACCCCCAAGCCCAGACTATGTTTCTACCCCACTTTGGGAGAAATCAGGAAAGAGAGATCATAGCCACTTTCCCAAACAGGCCAGCTTTAATCTTCAGTGGACATGAGAAGGTGTCCTTTGTACATATTCATCTTTACAACAAAAGATAGCCTGGAGTAACCTAATGTCAACCTATCGGTTATTTTTCTATTAATCTGTTTCTTTGTTCCAAGGGCAGTAACCTCGTTGACCAATTCCCTTTTTGTTCTTTGCTTCTGTCGTCTTCAGCCCTTCTCTGTCTCTATAGCCAACAGCTTCTGCTCATTGGAACACTTATTCTCTTTTCCGGAATGAAGTGTTCTAGAATCACAAACCATCGTTCAAGTAGATGGGTTGTCATTTTGTCTTTTGACAGTTACAGCACTCATTTGAAACTTCCCTTCTTGTCTTAAACCTGTGTCCCCGACTGCTCTCGCTGACTTAACCCCTTCTCTCCACACTTGTCTGGTGGTCCCCTGGAGGCCTGTGATTTATTTGTACCTGCTTTACTTGGGACTTCATTACTTACTTGTGCATTTTCTGATCTTATTTCCCCCCCTCCTTCCTGAAGATCCTCTGTGCCCTGTCCCTACTCCATGTCCAAGGACACCCAGACCGTCACTCTTTTCTGCTTCCATAGACAGATCTGTGGGTGTATAGGTTTGGTTGCTATTCCTGGGGGAAGATCAGTTCAACTGGAGCTTTCCTTTGCCTTCCCAGAAGGTGTCACTAGAGGATGAAAATTAAATGATTTTAATGTAGAGAAAAACATGGCCAATTTTTACCATCCTACTCCCTCACTGCAATTGATTTCCTAGTGTTCCTTGATTCCCTTGTTACCTACTTGTCCAGCCTCCTCTGATGAGGTAAAAATGCTTTTTCCAGACCGTTCTGATTTTACTGTCATAAATAGCAATGGGGAAGGGGGCACGCCCTCCCGCTCTCCACCCCCTTTAGTTAGTCAGTGTCTGTCTTGCGGCAGTCGACCTAACTCTTGTCTCTCTCCCTCCGCCGCAGGGGATGTCAGAAACGACATCTACATTACTCTCTTACAAGGTGACTTCGACAAGTACAACAAGACCACGCAGAGGAATGTGGAAGTGATCATGTGTGTGTGCACAGAGGACGGCAAGACGCTGCCCGTAAGGAAGGGACTTGGCTGCTCTCTGGGCCACAGGGTCCCCCTCTGGGGGGCAGGGGGTTCTGCTCATAAAGATTCACTTTTCCTCTCCCTGGTTCTGCTTTCCAAATGCCAGGGTGCCTTTAGGATGGTGTTGAATGATGTGATCTTCACCTTCTGAGTGTGCTTAGCACAGTGTCCCTTAATAAGATCTCGTGTTGTTATTTACACCAAAGCAGTTTTATTGATGTCTGTTTCTTTGCTTTCATGACCCCTTTCTCTTCCTTCTTCCTTTTTTTTTTTTTAAAGACAGTCTCACTATGTCACCTTCCGTAGAGTGCTGTGCTGTCACAGCTCACAGCAACCTCAAACTCTTGGGCTTAAGCGATTCTCCTGCCTCAGCCTCCCAAGTAGCTGGGACTACAGACACCTGCCACAACGCCCAGCTATTTTTTGGTTGCAGTTGTTCAGCTGGCCCAGGCTGAGTTCGAACCCACCATGCTCTGTGTATGTGGCTGGTGGCGTAACCACTGTGCTATGGGCACTGAGCCCTTCTTCTTTTTAAAATTTTTATTAATTATTTTTATTACTGCTTTTTGTGGGGAGGGCTTAGTCTAAGCTTATGGGTTCACTTTTTGCCGTTAAAATGTTTTCCTTGAAACTTGAACTGGTTTATTTAGGCAAAATCTATGGTAAGAAAAAGGATCAATATAGTGCTTTGGGCTGGTGTGGAGGCTCAGGATGTACTCAAAGCAAACATTCTTAGCACTTAATCTAACTCCCTAGCGCTCAGCCAGAAATTCTAGTGGAAAGCCTTATTCGTAAATTGGTCTCCAGAGGATGAGCAGAGTGTATTCAAGAATGCAAAGCACTTTGCTATATTTATACAGCATATGTCCTGTCCAATACTTGTCATGTGTGTTTACATTTGTTTGCTTATATTTCCTTTAAGGTTGTCAGCATTTGTGTCCAGTGTGCGTGGGAGGGTTTGCTTCCCAAGCCTTCCTTTCAGAGTACCTAGCTGAAAATAAAATCAGCGCTCAGCAGAAGTTTCAGAGTGGGCGAATATTCTTAGGCCACTGTGAATGATCAGATAGCCACGTAGGGCGGATGAGTTCATCAGAGAGGGGGTGAGAAGATTGGTAAGTCATCAGTTCTACCCTGGGGGCTGGAGCTCAGGCTATTATTCCCCTTTACCTAAGAATAACTAATGAGCACCGGGGAATTGCTGTGTGGCAGGCTGTGTGATGGATGATGCATTTTTGTTACCTGGCTTTTGATAGATGGAGAAACGAAAACCTTCGTCAAGTAAAACAATTCACGCACGCAAGGTTGTAAAGTTAGTGTATGGCAGAGATGGCGTTTGATTCCAGGTCCTAAGCCCTCTGAAAACACTTCTCTGCAATGGCAATCCGTTTAAAAATATTCTCCCACTTATCTCTCATTTTAAAAACGAGGCTAATAACCACTTCTAACAAATTCTGGGAAGATTCACCATTATTTATTAAATTTAAAGAAATCCCCGCAATTGCCCTTTTGTTCATAAAGACTAGCCCCGTTACTTAATATTTGTTTAGACAAATTCAAAGCATTTAATTCCTTCTCCTTCTGGTGGGGTCTGAAACTTCTCTAGAAAATAGAATAAGTGAGAATCACTCTGCTCAAAGGGACACACAGGGAGAGCAGAGGGTTTTTGTGTGAAAGGAAAAATTACATTTCACAAATATATAGCCCGTCCCTTTGCTGTTATTTTTATCCACCTACCTGTTGGAGAACTTTCTAACCTCGGCTTTATTTTTAAAACGTTATACTTGCCTTCTGTGTTGTGGAAGGACACATTAAAGGGAAGAGTTGAGGGGCAAGCAGGCATCTTATTTCCTGCCTGAACCATTCTCACTTCCACTTTTGCCAGCTTTCAAGTCACACCCTGCCAGGTCGAGCTGCTGCGCTCAGGAGGATGAGGAGAGGAGCAGGTCTTCTGGGGGCAGGGTAATTGCAGGACATGGTGATAATTTGCAGTTTCCTCTGTTAGGGAAGTTGTGGGGGAGTTCAGTTGACTTGACTATTGAAAATTGCTAAGGAAGCCTGTGGGAGGCTTTTCCTTTTCTATTTGCAGAAATAAATATTACTCCTAATTAAGTGTCAGGCAGCACATTCCAACACTTTTGTTTGATACTGGCAGGTTCTCCTGGGAAGGGTCCCCTTCAGGAATATTGATTTCACCCGCTGTTCCAGGTGCAGGCTGCCTTTGGCAGAGCGGGACCAGAGGGCAGAGTAGGTTAGACCTGCCCTTGGCTCACTTTGGGGGCTCCCAGAACCTTGCTCAGTAGGGGCCTTGGCAGGGGAACTAATGGGCTGGGCTCTGGAGTCAGACAGAGAGGGTCCAAATCCTTGCCTCCTCTCCTGTTTACTGTATGTTCTTGGGCAAGTTTATTCACCTACAAAAGAGAGAAAGAGTAATTGCAACTTCTCATGGGATTTCGAGTTCAACAGAACAGTAGGGGTAAGGGGTAAGGCATTGGTATGCAGCCATACTCAGTAACTGGAAGGGGAGTAACATTGGGAGAAAGAAGGCCACGGGCAGGGTGTCCAGTAACCCTGTGAGGGAAGTGGGGGAGTCACACAGGCAAGGCAGTGGGAAGCAAGGTTCTGGAGAAGTGAGAGGGCTGAGACGCTGGGTGCAGAAGCCTCTGCTCCTCTGACAGGCAGCATGCTGTGGTAGAGGCAGGGGCCAGGCAGTGAGGGGTAGAGGGCAAGACCATGACCTGTAGGGCCAGGCAGCCAGGCTTTAAGCTTAGCTCAGCGTGGGTCAGCAAATGCCTTCGAGCAGTTACATAACCTCTCTGAGCCAGAGCGTCTCTGCTTGAAAACCAGACCAGCAATAGAATAGCATGGAATATTCAGAAGGCATATTCCTTCCCTTGTGAATAGCGTAAAATCATCTGATCTGGTGTTCATTACAACTAGCTGTTGTTGCTAGAAAGGTACCCTGACTCCAGGCCTGTTCCCTCCTCATAGATGCTAACTGGCGTCTTCCTGTGAGGTGGCCTTGTCAGAGGAGATGACTTTGTTTCTCCAAGTGCATTCACATCCGTGGAGTCATCCATTCCCCCTTGATTCCTACAAAGTGAACAGGCTGTGTGTCAGGAGGCTGATTTTTCTTCCTGCCAAGATGTCTCTTCCAAGGTCAAGTCAGCAGTAAAGCCCCCAGGCTTTCTGATTTCTACTCAGATTTCTCCCGCTGACCTGAAATCTCCCACACTAACTAGAGGCCCTGGCTATTAATCAGGGGCTGTGGGGATGGGCACTGTTGACAGTTACTAAACAGTCTTACCTGAGATATATACAACGGTTTATTTTCCCTAAAACTGGGCTCAGTTCCTGGTCGTGTGCTCCCTCTACACACTTTGCAGCTGTAGGTTTTCTCTCTGAAGTGCCGAAGGTGAGGGCAATCTTTGGTCTTTCTCAGAATATACTGAGACTTTTTTCTCTAGTCTTTGGAAATCGAACATTTTCATCACTGGGATAGTTTTGTGAGATTCAGTTGCCTGATATGCAGCAATTTTACTTTCATCAGAGATATGTGTGTATTTTCTGAGTTTGTAAGCTACATGGGATTCACTGGAGCTACAGAAACTCTAAGCTCATAAATGTCACCAGGGAGGCATCTTTGCAGGCTGGTAGGCACCTATTATAGATGAAATGTTGGATGAGGAGTTAGAGGGTCTGGGAGGGAGTCTCAGTTCTGCGACTTTTTTGAAGAGTGACTTAACCTCTCTGGACCTCAGTTTACTCAGCTATGCAATGGGGATAATGACAATACATCTTCAGAGGTGGTTGTGAGGATTGAATTACGTGTGTGTAAAGGGCTTAGCTTAATGTTGGACATGAGGCACGTTTTTAGTTCAGTAACTCAAGAAGTTCTGAAGGGTTTCATCCCATGGAGTTGTGTGTCTTCACTCATTTCCAGTTTACTGGTTATCCTTGTATTTTTTTTTTTTAAAGACAAGCTCTGAAAGTCTATATCCTCCTTTCAAATGGATTCCATTTGGCCACCAGTGCCGTCAGTTAATTCTGAAATTGAGCTCATTCTTTGCCTATAGAAGCAGTGAGGAAGCCTTCCAGTGAAGAGTAGGGTCCTCCTTTCCAAGGTTGAGCAGGGTCACTGGGAGTGAGCCTCCACGTGGCCAGCTTTGGTGACTTACCTTGGTGGCCATCAAGGATCCTTTGGAGAAGCAGATGGAATCTGGTGAGAGGCACGAACTTGTTCACCATAAACATGCCCAGAGACATGGTTTTGCCATTTCAGGGGCTGGGACTCCAAAATGAACTCTGTTTTTCCTAGAAGTCTGGCAATTTAAGGTTAAAAATCTGTTGGCCTATATTCATGTCCCTTCTGTGTGATCTTAGCTTGAATCTTGTTCTGAGTCCAGACAGCGGAAGTGAACATTGAGAGAATTAGGGGCTGTCACATCTACAAGATAATCCCTTTCAGTGAACTCCTTTCTGAAACTCTGTGGGAGTTTTTTTTTTTTTTTTTGCAGTTTTTGGCAGGGGCTGGGTTTGAACCTGCCACCTCCGGCTTATGGGACCGGTGCCGTACCCTTTTGAGTCACAGGCGCCACCCGGCTCTGGGGGAGATTTTTATGGCAAAGAGTATGTACCTACATAGGTAGGTGTGCTCTCGCCTCTATGCTCCCTTTCTACATAGAATGTCCTTCCCACATTTCTGCTCAAAGCCAATTTGGCACCTTTCTTGAAGGTGCTCAATTGTCATCTCCAGGAAACTTCCCTAATCTTCTGCTGCACCTAAGCATACCTCCTCTGTGCCCCACAGTCGTATGTACGTGTGTCTGTCATCATGTTGCATTGCTATGGTGACTTCGTCCCTGATCTTCCCTCCACCAAATTGTGAGCTGGCTGCAGGTTCAATATCTGACTCATTCTTGTACCCCAATGCTAAGCACAGGCGTGGTACCCAGAAGATGCTCCCTCCCCATGAGCGGAAGAACAGAGCCTTTCTCCCCCAGCCCCTCCTCCATCCACCCAAAGGCAGGCACTCCCTCATCCCATCCCCCTCACCCTGCCCTGTTGCCATCAGAAATCCATCAGAGGGATTGCTGCTTGGCTGATCTAAGCCTATTGATAAACTTTGTGCACATCCAGATTTAGGAAACAAATAGGATTAATCAGACTGGCAGCAGGCAGTAACTCTAAGGCTGGTTACATTTACAATAAAGCAGCCACATCAACGCCTGGTGCGCTCCAGCGCTTTCCAGGATGGAAGTAATAGAATTTCTATAGTTAAGCAGCTGTCACTCCCGGGGCTGAGGGTGCCCATGTATAAATCCGTAATGTAGAAGGGCCATGACGGTAACCTGGCAGCAGGATTAGGGAAGGCAGAGTCATCCGAGGCCCTAAGGCTGGCCATGGCCTTGGAAACCAAATTGCTTAAGTACAGAAAATGGCAATTCTGTATTATCATCTCTCTCTTTGTTTTTCTTGGTTCAGAATGCAATTTGCGTGGGAGCTGGGGACAAGCCCATGAATGAGTATCGCTCTGTTGTGTACTATCAAGTCAAACAGCCACGCTGGATGGAAACAGTCAAGGTAATGATAACAATAATTAATGGTACTAATAGCAGCAAACATGCATGTGTAGATGGTGTCTAGTTCTTACATTAAACCAGTCACTGTTTGAAGTGCTTTACTTAAATAATTCACTTATCGCTTACAACAGCCATGTGAGGTCTGTAATAATTTTTCCCTCGTTTTATAGATGAAACTGACACAAAACTGGTAAGGAGTTTGCCCACGATCACACTGCTAGTAAATGTCAGAGCTGGGATTTGAACCTGAGCAGGGTCTGTGCTTTCCACCACTCCCTGCGATATCAGGACACTGATTGGACCAGTTAGCATTCTTCTCCTTTTTATGGGAGCAGTGGAGCAAGGTAGTTGCGAGCATGGACCCTGGATCCAGAAGGTCTGGGTTCATATTCCAGTTCTAATGCTTGTCCCAGTCTGACTTTGGGCAAGTCTTTCAACTGCTTTGTGCTCTGGTGTCTTCATCTATAAAACGGGAGCAATGGAGATGAAAGTATTTCACACACGGAACACTGTCCGAAGGGCCCTTGGAAGAGAGGTTGCACTCATTTATTTTTTTAAATTATTTTTTATTAAATCACAACTTTGTACATTGATGCATTTATGGGGTTCAGGGCACTGCTTCAATATACAATGGTATGCATGCATTTAATACAACTCACGATCCATCATACTTGGCAGTTTCTCAGTTTTTTCACTCCTTCGAAATGCTCCTCTAACGCTTGACCCTTGCCTGTTTCTTACTCACCCTTCTATAAGGCAGTACAAGTCACCGTGGTAGGCAGCCTTGTGCCTCTGTGTGCAGCAGGGAAGAAGGGGGAGGAAGGATGGGGGAGTTCCAAATCCGTGACTCGGTATTCCTCAAGATCCTTCTCAGGCAGCTTGCTGTTCTACCCCACAATGTGCTGTGGGATATTAAGTAGTGTTGTATTAATATTAAAATGATGTTCCCTGGTCAGATAAATGTGAAAAATGTTGAAAAATTTGAGAACAAATGTAGAAGTCAAACACTTCTTTGTTTCAGCTTCTCAAGAGCCTTTGCAATATAAACGTGCTCTGCTGATCTGCAAAAGGAAATAAGAGTGTGGAGCCCTCCCTGGCTCACGGGCTATGGGACATTCCCTTCATTCCTAGTGGCACGTATCAGGGCTGGTATTCAGTTGAACACATTTTAGACATTCTTTGTTTTGGCTTGGCATCGTGGCTTATGCCTGTAATCCCAGCACTTTGGGAGGCTGGAGCAGAAAGATTGCTTGAGTTTGAGACTAGACTGGGCAATGTGGTGAGACCCCATGTCTAAAAATAAATTTGTTTTCAATTTAAAAAAATAACGTGGCTGGCGGTGGTGGCTCACAACTGTAATCCTACCACTCTGGGAGACCACAGTGGGTAGGACTGCTTGAGCTCAGGAGTTTGAGACCAGCCTGAACAAGAGTAAGATCCCATTTCTACTAAAAATAGAAAAACTACATGGGTGTGCTGGTGCATGCCTGTAGTTTCAGCTATTCTGGAGGCTGAGGCAGGAGGACCGCTGAAGCCCAGGAGTTTGAGGTTGCCGTGAGCTATGACACTGTAGCATTCTAGTTTTGGCAACAGAGTTTGGGGTTTTTTGAGACAAAAAACAAATAAAAAACCAGATGTGGTGGTGCCTGCAATCCGCTACTCTGGAGGCTAAGGTAGGAGGTCATTGCTCTCTAGCCTGGATAACAGGGTAAGATTCTGTCTCTAAAAAGAAAAAAATAACAAAATAAAATAATAAAATTAACAGAAGAAATTCCTTGTTTTAATCTAAGTTGTGGGATTAATAGATTAGTATGATTGTGAACAGCATAGAAGAATAAATTACATTTTTCTTTATGAAATGTCCAGCTCAATTCTGGGGCCAAGCTTAATGGAGAGAACTTATATAGCTCTGGGTTACAGCAGAAGTCACCATCCATAAGGGTATGGGGTCCTCAGAGGCACCTCCCTGGATCAGAAACAACACCCTAGCCTGTGCCCAGTAGCTTGTCCAGCGGCAGAGACAGGGACCTAGCGAGTGTGCACTGATTCTTTTGATCACCCTTCTCTGGTCCAGACCCCAAGCAGCATGGAATCGTCAGACGGTCCTCTTGTGGACACTGCCCAGCCCATGAGACTGTGCTGTTCTACTAGGCACAGAGGAGTGATGGAACTTTCAAGCAAATATGAGCCATGTAGTGCCTAAAAGATATCATTCTGAGATGATTACTAGACAGAAGTGGAATTAACCACAAGTATTCCCACAGAAAGGAATAACTAGAATTGGAATAAGAATTTGGAATTAGATCAGTGAACAGTGAAGCTATTTTATTTTAATTTACTTATTTTTATTGTTGAGGATTTATTGAGGGTACAGAAAACCAGGTTACACTGATTACACTTGCTAAGTAAAGGTCCCTCTTATAATTGTGTCACACTTCCAAGAGATGTGTTGCACACCATGACCTTCTACCCTCCTCCTTCCTTCTCTCCGCTCCCCTGTTCTCCCCTCCCCCCACCAGGTCCCAAGTCATTAATTGTCCTCGTATCAGAATTGAGTACACTGGGTTCTTGCTTCTCTGGTCTTGTGATACTTTACTAAGGAGAAGGTGTTTCAACTCCATCCAGGTTAATACAAAACATGTAAAGTCTCTATCTTTTTTGAGACTTTACTTTTATTTTGAGAAATACTGAGTAGCATTTCATGGTATGCATATACCACAGCTTGTTAATCCATTCCTGGATTGGTGGGCATTTAGGTTGTTTCCACAGTTTGGCAATTGTAAATTGAGCTGTGATAAACAGTCTAGTGCAAATGTCCTTGTGATAAAACATTTTTTTTTCTTCTGGATAAATGCTCAGTAACGGGATTGCAGGATCAAATGGGAGATCTAGTTTGAATTCTTTGAGGATTCTCCGGACTCCCTTCCAAAAAAATTGTATTAGTTTGCAGTCCCACCAGCAGTGTAAAAGTGTTCCCTTCTCTCCACATCCATGGAGCTTTGAGATTTTGTGATGTGGGCCATTGTTATCTCTACCTTGTATTGTGATGTTATTTTTATTTATTTCATTTTTTACTCATCCTGTGCTCTGATTCTGAACTCACAGCATACACATGACTTCCTTTTCAGTGAGAGCATCCAGACCCAATCATTCTTTTTTTTTTTTTGAGACAGAGCCTCAAGCTGTCCTCCTGGGTAGAGTGCCATGGCATCACAGCTCACAGCAACCTCCAACTCCTGGGCTCAAGCGAGTTTCCTGCCTCAGCCTCCCAAGTAGCTGGGACCACAGGCGCCCACCACAACACCTGGCTATTTTTTTGGTTGTAGCCATCATTATTGTTTGGCGGGCCGGGCTGGATTCGAACCTACCACCTTAGGTGTATGTGGCTGGTGCCTTAGCCACTTGAGCCATAGGTGCTGAGCCGACCCAATTGTTCTTGACTTGCTGTACCTTTCACTGTTGTCTTCTGTGTATCCATTCAAATTGATGACTTGTCCAAATTTGGGGTCAAAGAGCTATTGGACTGGGCTTGGTTTCCTTTTTCTGTGTTCTCTGGCACCCCATTTTATGTCTTTGCTAGCCCTTGTCACAGAGTTTTTATATGTCACCCTCTATGGGCTGTGAACTCTTTGAGGGTGAGGACTCTGCCTCACATCCACCTGGCTAGTGTCTCCCACAACTGTAGTTTCAAGCAACCATTCAATTCATGATCAAGGGCTGGACTGGATGGCAGTTACCCATGAGGCCCTCAGTTCTTTTGCTCTATCTGAAACAGACAAGATGGTGGGCCTCCTGAGGCTCACATTTCATTTTCTCCAACAGAAAGTGCCCCAAAGCATACATTCGTTTTGGCTTTAAATAGTCATCTGTACAGCACAAACTTATCCCTTTTTAAAATCAAAGTGTCTTTTGCTCAGGTAGTTAAGGTCTCTGCATTGGCCTGAGTCAAACACTGCAGAGCGGCTGTCTGGCTTCGGGAGGTGGGCTGTGCAGAGCCAGGCTGAAAACATCTCAATCAGGGTGCCAGCAGGCCACTTGCTGGGCAATGATGTTGGGGTGACCAGTGGGTGATTGTCTTAAGCTCAGTGTCCTTAGAAGCAAAAGCATCTGGACCAGTGTCCAGCCAAGGGTGGGATGAGCCCTAAGGATTTTTCCAAACATTATTGGATTAAAGCATTTTTATTAAGAGTCCTTAAGCAACCCCCGTAACTACCATTGTTAATTTGCTAAGCCCTGCTGTAATCGCCAGAACTGGAGTGTGTAAGGAAAACGTGCATTGTGCGGTTTGCAGTGCATCAAATCCTGTGCTAAAGTTATGTGACTTTTATATCAATTTGGGGAGATTCATTTTTCCTCACTATAATTTACGAACCTCTTTTCATTGGCTGGGAATGCAATTTGCCAAATGGATTACATTTGGTACTTTATTTTCCCTTCATAGCTAGTTCTTATGTAATTTGTTTACAGTTCATCAGGCTCATTGGATGTGTAGTAAATCAGCAGGCAGCTCTCTCAGTTAAATGGTCAGGCTGCTATTGAGAGTGGGGTGGGGTGGGGTGGGGAGGGCCCTTTAACTCACCGTCTTCTGAGCTCTGGTTTCTGCCTGCTGAGGTGGCTGTCCCCATTGAAGACATGCAGAAGATCCATCTGCGATTTATGTTTCGACACCGATCATCGCTGGAATGTGAGTACCCTACCAAATGCAGTCTCTGCAGCTCCCCTAAGGGGGGAAGAATGGAATAGCTGGGTGGCCCATATAACATTGTCTTTCCTGACCTCACAATGCTATTTCCAGCTAAAGATAAAGGAGAAAAGAACTTTGCCATGTCCTATGTGAAACTGATGAAAGAAGATGGGACTACACTGCAAGATGGATGCCATGACTTGGTTGTCCTCAAGGTACCATGAGTTAGTATAAACTCTGCCCTATTGGGGGTATAGGAAGCAAGGGGGTAGGTAGTATTAGAATTGCTTAACGGTTGGCTAGGTGCCTGTGGCTCAATCAGCTAAGGCGCCAGCCACGTACACCTAAGGTGGTGGGTTCGAATCCCCAGCCTGGCACCAAACAACAATGATGGCTGCAACCAAAAAATGGCCGGGCGTTGTGGCGGGCGCCTGTGGTCCCAGCTGCTTGGGAGGCGGAGACAGGAGACTTGCTTGAGCCCAGGAGTTGGAGGTTGCTATGAGCTGTGATGCCATGGCACTCTACCCAGGGGGGATAGCTTGAGGCTCCGTCTCGGAAAAAAAAAAAAAAAAAGAATTGCTTAACAGTCAACAGCAGGGATTCCAGAATCACACTCATACCCTGGTTAACTGGCTGTGTGGCCTTTTATAAAATCTTGTTTTCTCTGGGCCTCTGTTTCTTTATCTGCGTTCTGTACATAATCGTGAGGATTATGTGAGTCAGTGCTTACAGACAAGGCAATTTAGGGTACATAGGAGAGCTCTGTAAATGGAAAAGGTTATTGTTATGTACAGAAATGGGCTCTTGACTCTGTAAGGACCACTATGGGACGTGCAGAAGATCTACAATGAACATTTGAAAGGTACTTCACTGTAGCTAATGGAAAAATATTTGAATTTGGAGTCCTAATCCTGCTGCTGTCTGAGTATGGAATCATCTCACATGTCTTTCTGAGTCTCAGTTTTCTTCCTTAAAGTGGTCTAGCAATGTTTATGACACCCTAATAAGATGACTCATGTGAAAGGACCATGTAAACTGTAAAAAGAATACATATATCCACTATTTTTATATCATGAGATTTGGACTATTTTTGAGAAGTGGAGAAGTATTCACCTTGAACTTACCTGTGTGCTTCCTCCTGCATGCCCTCTTATGATACCAGATTCATCTACTAGCCCTAGGCTGGGCTGGATGCAAAGTGTATGGCTATGAAATAGAGAGTAGTTAGTGGCCAGCGCAGAGATCAAACACTTGCCCTTGGCTTTCTTAACCTTATAGGATGAAATTACCCTTTTTGCCTATGTGTGCATGGCAAACAGCCTCATCAAGGCCTCATCACACAGTACTCTTCTCTGAATCTGATTTTGCTGGAAAACCTGTTATCATCTGTGAAGCCTCTTTTCTCTCATTTATCACACTTTTGGGGAGTTCTTGACTTAAAAGTCATTCTTTCACCAAAGACTGTGCAGTCCTCAGGGACAGAGGCCCAATTGCAATCAGTTTTGTATTTATTCATCCCCATTAAGCCTCAGTTTCATCAACTGAGGATGATAACAGTATCTGTTTCATATGATGTGAGACTTAAATAAAATCACCTAAGGCATATAAAGCACTTGGTTCACCTCCTAGTGCAGAGTAAGATACATGTTATTTCCTGTGATGCCTACCTCTAATCATTCATTTCAGCATGCCAGTGCACTTGTGTGCCTATCACTCTATGATACACTCTATATGCATTATGCTATTTAGTTTGCTCTAGTATTCTAGGAAGTAGGAGTTATAATTTTCCTCCATTTACTCATTAAATTGAAGCTAGAGAACATATTCAAGATGACAGGGACTTGTGAATGGTAGAGCAGGGTCTAGGTCCCGGGATATTCTTATTTAGTGCCTTTGCCATTAACTTCTTCTAAAAGCTCAACTCCTTATCTTGCTGGTGGGCACGTGTTATACGCAACCTTAAAAAAAATTAGGGTTACTTAAAATGGCCTGTCTAGCATTCTTCAGTTCCCGCTTTTGGCCATTCATGAAGTTCACAGAGCCTTCAACTAGTTAATCAATTTTCATTAATGTAACTTTGGATTCTTGCCTATTCGTGCAAACAGCCTCGCCTCACCAACTGATGTCTATTGCTTCTTTGATTATTTTCCTTATTATCTATGGTGCTCTCTACTTCAGTGTGTAATTTGGCTACTGCAAGCTCTGCATGGCATTGGGAATGTAGCCTTGGCTTGGAGCAATAACCAAAGTGTTGTTTTCAGGGGGACAGCAAGAAGATGGAGGATGCCAGCGCTTATCTGACTCTTCCTTCTTATCGGCACCATGTAGAAAACAAAGGGGCCACCTTGAGCCGGAGCTCCAGCAGTGTTGGGGGGCTCTCTGTCAGCTCCCGGGATGTGTTCTCCATATCCACTCTGGTGTGCTCCACAAAGCTCACCCAGAACGGTAATGGAATCATGAAGAGTTGTGTCTGGGGTGTGTGTGTATGTGCATGTGTGTGTGTACATGCCCAGGGCTATCCTGATGTCAACAGTTTGGGCCAGTGTCAGTAATTCTACATGTTTGGACTCTGTTTCAGTGGGCCTGCTGGGTTTGCTGAAGTGGCGTATGAAACCTCAACTGCTACAGGATAATTTAGAAAAGCTAAAGATCGTGGATGGAGAGGAAGTGGTGAAGGTCAGTGGGACTTCATTTCGTTTGTCTTCATTCATCAGTGAGAGAACTGTCAATCATGGATGGCTTCAGGGAAGAAAGGAAGCATTGAAGGAGATAGAGCAACTTTTTCTCTGACAACAGACACACTGTCCCAAGTTGCCATGAGGAATCTTCTATTGGGAAATCCAGAGGGATGTCTTTATTCGATGAAACTGAATATTGAACCAGGTGTGGTGGCTCACACCTGTAATCCTAGCACTCTAGGAGGCTGAGGTGGGTGGATTGCCTGAGCTCTTGAGTTCAAGACCAGTCTGAGCAAGGGTGAGACCCCATCTCTAAAAATAGCCAGGTGCTGTGGCAGATGCCTATAGTCACAGATACTGTGGAGGCTGAGGCAAGAGGATCACTTGAGCCCAAGAGTTTGAGGTTGCTGTGGGCTGTGACACTATGGCACTCTACCAGGTGTGACAAAGTGAGACTCTGTCTCAAAAAAAAAAAAAAATTGAATGTTGAGTGGCAGACAACTATGGTTGTGCTCAGTCTCTAGAATTAAATCAGCCTGGGTATATATCTCTGTTCCCCCACTTGACAACTTATGTGATCATTTGATGAATGTGACATAGTTCTGTGACAAGGTTATGAACATTCGAGGTGATAATATTTAAAAATTACCCAGCAATCTCTTACACATGGCATACAATAATTAAACTAAAGCTTATGAAACATACAAAGTTTAATAAATAATAACTATTAGTTATTTTTGTTGTTATATGTCACTATATATAGTAGTGTGACCTCTTTGTACTACTCACACATCATTAATCAAAAAGATCCTTTGATTAATCAATCCAGGAAGTCCTGAACATGGCATGCCTCTTTTAGATTTTCACAGTGCAAAAGTATTAGTACTCTTGGTTTTTGCTGTGTGGAGAACATTGTGTATTAAAGATGAGAAAGGTAAATACATCATTTTGATTGAAACAAGCAGAGAACAATGCAAATGTCAGATGTATTATAGCATCCCCATGATAGTGGAGAAGATAAAGGGTCTGAAGTGCAGGTCTAATTAAAGCAACCCTTCTTTCCAGCACTATGAATTGTGATGTATGTTTCCTAGTGGTCCTGGTGATCTTCTTTCCATCAGAAACTTGGTACAGCTAGAATTTCTGAGATTAGACATCTTTTTATCTTAGTTCTATGTTTTGAGGGATTATAGGAAATATTGACCCATCCCTTAGGAGGGAGGAGAATCAAGTTTTATTTAATTGCCCATACCTAGAGAAGCAATGGTAGAATTTCCAGATGCTTTAAATGTACACTATTGACCCACCTGCTTTGTTCAGCAGTAGCAGAGTAATTTCCCCAGATACTCCTTTCATAAGCTCTAAAGTCTTCAGATGGCTTGTCACAGGGCAGGAGTTCTTCCACTGTCTCCCTTTTGTATTCTTTTTTATTTTTAAAGAAAGTTTGCTACTAATGTACAATATATATATGATGAAATATGTATATTGAGAGAAGTTATGTTAAGAGGACAACTCAATGAATTTTTACATACATGCTCGCCTATGTAGCCACCATCCACCTTTAGATCCAGATACAGAGCATTTTTAGCATTACAGTAGGTTCCTTCTCAGTTAGTAACCCACTTTGCCTAACGACTATCTTGACTACCATTATCATAGATGGGTTTTTGCCTGCTCTTGAATTCCATAAGAATAGAGTAATAAGGAATGTACATTTTTGTGTCTGATGGCTTTCACTCAGTACACTGTGTGTGAAAGTCATCCTCATCTGCTTTTTTTGCATTAGCTGTCAGTAGTCTCTAGTGTGACAATGCCACCATACATACATGCATCCATTCTGCTGTTGATGGACAAGCGGATGCTCCAAGTTCTAGATCTTGTAAATAGCCCTGCCCTGGACTTTTTGAACATGGCCTGTGGTAGATATGCTCTCATTTTCTGGGATAGACACTCAGGAGTAGAATTTCTGGGTCACCTGCACTCTTTTTAAAATGCAACCTTCATTATTTTATCCAGTTTCTCCAGGATACTCTGGATGCACTCTTCAACATCATGATGGAGCATTCTCAAAGTAATGAGTATGACATTCTTGTCTTCGATGCTTTGGTAAGAGAGAGGGGACAGGTGTTTAGTGACACTAGGCATGGATGGGTGGCTTACTATGAGAGTACTGAGACCCTGTGGCCTTTGTGGCCCTTTTCATGAATTCTTTGGAGGCGTTGCAACGTTTGGCAACCAGACCAATGAACGAGATGCTATTTCTTTTGACATATTGCTAGTTCTTTTGAAAGCATGGGTAAAAGGAGAATTTCAGTGCTGATGTTAGATTGACTCTGGTTGAAGGTATATGAGACAAGATACTACAAGTGGTCACTTAGGCTTTCTGTGAATGCTGGGGGCTAGTCCATGGCTAGGTTGTAAAGCACCTAAAATGTTTCCTTCCTCTTTTTACCTTCTTCTTCCTCATGTCCTCCAACTCACCAGAGTCATTAAACTCCCTCCTCCTGTCCGCCCAGAGCCTTTCATGGTGGTAGACCATCCAGATCTTTGTTCCCTCAGTTTTCCCACGTGATGTCTTTCTCCTCTGGCTATCACGTTTTCTTAGTGTCATGTCAATATAAACATATGAAACATCTGCATTAGAATATCAGTACCCAATAAAGTCTTTATGTGTTGACTCCCAGTGTAATGGGCATTTGCATTTTTGAACTTGGAGATAAGTGTAGTTTAATCAAGTGCTTCCCAAGAGGATCTCCTAGAGTGCTAGCCCTACAGGAAAGATATTTCATGACAAAAAGATCCTTTGATTAATTATTCCAGGAAGTACTGAACGTGGCATGCCCCTTTCAGATATTCACAATGCACATAGGCATAGTAAAGACTCTGAAAAGTTCTGCAGTAAAGAAGAGAGTCTAATGATGATAACCTGTTATTTGGCCATGAAATCCTTTAAAATATCATGCAATATATTTTATGAAATGCTTTTGGGGGAGGCACTACCTTAATGAAAAGGAGTAACTCTATATTAGAGTAAGAAAATTTGACAGAGGTTGCGTTTTGCCAGGTGAATATGACTTTGTGCCCTGGGTTTGCCCCGAATTTACTGATTCCTGCATCTTCCTCAGATCTACATTATAGGACTCATTGCAGACCGAAAATTTCAGCATTTCAACACTGTTCTGGAGGCTTACATTCAACAGCATTTCAGTGCTACCTTGGCTTACAAGTAGGTAACTGTGCACATGGGGATTTCTTGTCTGCTTTCTACTTGCCCTGCCAGGATGCCTCGGGCACAGGAACTTGACTTATTTCCTTTGTCATTAATCTGCATGAATTCTCCCTTTTCTGACAAATCCAACTCATGTCTAGCTTATTTGGATATCAATAAAATGATGCAAAACTCATAGGTTGGGATGAATTTTACAGTGGTGGTGGTTTGAGGAAGTGCTCATTCATTCATTCAGCCAGTCAACTACCCTTGATTGACCAGTTACTTGTACTTGTGGTGGACACCAGAACCTAAGGGCTGTAGAGAAAAAAGTGCCTGTGCCAAGTAGCTCAGTGTGGGTTGGGAATTGAGGATTAGAGATGAGAGATAATCCTGAAGGTTTGGTGGGGACAAGTGTGTGAAGGGGCCCTGAAGGGCAGACCAAGAAGTTTAACGTCTACCCTGCTGATAAAGAAAAGACATCGAAAGTTTCTAAGCAAGGAAGTTCCATGATATTACAAAAACATTTTCTATAGAAAGCAAAAGCTGAAACAAACATTATCGGCATCAGTTATTATTCCCACTTGTACCCTGATTGTGACTAGTTTTCCTCGTTGAAAGTTTTTATCTTTGCTCACAAATTTTTCCTTTGCTGGCTTGTTTTGTGGATAGGAAATGCTTATTTATTCCCTGTAATAAATATATATATATATTTTTTAAGCAGAGTTATTTTTATGCTTATAAATGAGTGAGTGAGAGCTTAGCTCTACCACCACCTTTAACCTTTGATTGAATGCTGTATAATTTACTGAGCAAGCTAAATACCAGGCTGCGGGCAAAAAAGAAAGAGATGTGTTTTGAAAATATTACCCTTTCTTCAGGAAATTGATGACAGTGCTGAAGACTTACTTGGATACCTCCAGCAGAGGGGAGCAATGTGAGCCCATCCTAAGGACTCTGAAAGCTTTGGAATATGTGTTCAAGTTCATCGTTCGGTCGAGGACATTATTTTCACAGTGAGTACTTGTTATGTCGAAGTGATTTATTAGCTCTGCAATTCTTGTGGGATATAACAGTATTTTCACTGTTAGGAGAAACTTGTTTAAAAAATTATAACCAGCTGTCGGTCAAAAACAACCCAAGAATCCAAGCTAGAGAATTATGAGTATGTAATGATTGTAACTTCTCAGTTCATTTGGGAGAAAAGGAAATCTTTAACATGTTGCAGAGTTACGTTTCATCCAATGAATGTAATTTGTGATTTGAGGCTCTTCTGTGTTTAATCTAATATTCTTCACTTAATTTGAAATATGGGAACATTTTCCAGGAATCTATATTCAATGTTAGAGGGGTTGGGAGTAGAAAGAGCAGAGCTCAGGGAGTTTGACATTTATTTGGCTCTGGTAGATTATGTGTGGTAGATGAGCTGGTATTAGTATTTGACCTGTCTGTCCTTGAAATCCTCTATAATGTCAGCTCCAACAAGTGAGCTGACATGATAGAGCACTTTAAGAGATTTTGATGGTGATGGCCAGTATCACAGAGGCTAGCTGCCATTTTTTTTTTTTTTTAGGACCACTGCAATGGGGTCTTGTAAAGGAAGAGAGAGATTGGGCTCAGCTCCCTCACTACATTTTTGAAGGGCTTTGGAGAGGGAGATATTAAAACATTTTCTATGAAAGAACAATTTATATTCATCCTGGCTACAAGGAAAAGTTAGGAAGAGGATTGGTTGTGTATGTGATCTGGTTGGTTCCGTGTGATGGGAAATAAGAAAAAGCCATGCAAAGAATATATTGTCTTGGCTCTTGTTCCTGCAAATGAAGAACATTCAACAGAAACTGACTTAGAGAGAAATGGGACTTTATTTCATATCACTGAAAAATCCAGGGAGTGGTTGGCCTCAGGCATGGCTGAATCCAGATGCTCAGTGTCTTAGGGAAAGTCTTTATATCTCTAGATCTTGACTTTTCTTTCCTTTAGTTGATTTCCTTCTGGGGCAAGTTTTCCAATGTAGAGGCCACTGGAAGCTTCATATTCTACAAGCTGAAGGAACCCTAGGGGTTTTTTTTTTTAATTAAGTGATAACTAGGTACATTAATGCAAGTCTGGGGTACAGTGTGGTATTTTCATATACAGTTTGAAATATTTTCATCAAACTGGTTGACATAGCCTTCATGTCATTTTCTTTCTGTTATTGTGTTAAGACAATCTTATTCTACTCTTAGATTCACTTGCACCCTTGTAAGATAAACCATAGAAGTGATCCCTCCAATCACCCTCCCTCCACCCATTCCCCCCTCCCTTGTCCTTCTCCCCTCCCTGTATACTTAGGCTGTTATTAGGTTACAGATTTCATATGAAAGCTATAAATTAATTTCATGATAGGGCTGTGGACATTGGATACTTTTTCTTCCATTCCTGTGATACTTTGCTAAGAAGAACACTTTCCAGCTCCATCCATGTGAACATGAAGGACGTATAGTCTCCATCAGAACCCTTGGTTTGTTTGTTTTAGCAAAATCCTATGCCAAGAACTGGTCCTGGGCCATGTGCTAAGGTGTTAATCAATCAAACAGTATGGCCAGGGGAATGCATAATGCAGCCTGTGTAGTTGTGGTCACATGTGCATCTTTGAAGCCATGGCTCAGGTGTGGGCTTGTTCTATTGGAGAGATGACTTCCTCAAAGAAGGTTGAATTCTATACCTATCATTCTGATCATGACAAAGGACGGACATCTACAGCTTCATACTTGACAAGGCATCTGAAGTGCAAAATCATTTGGGATTCTCTTAAAATATTCTTTGAGATTTTAGGTGATGAGTAGGAAAATGTGAGTGTCTTGAACCATGCCACAAAACATGTCCCTTAGGTTATTCTAAAAGTGAAATATCTCTTTCAAATTCCTCTGGATTGCCAGTTAGTTAAGTCTTGGGGTATTCTTTCAGATTTCAGAGATACTTGTCAGTGTTTTGAAAACCAACAGAAGACTCCGGTGAGTTTTCTTTTTGTTTGAGACAGAGTCTCACTCAGTTGCCCTGGGTTGAGGCCTGTGGTGTCATCACAGCTCACATCACTCTCAGACTCTTGGGCTCAAGCAATCCTCTTGCCTCAGCCTCCTGAGTACCTACGACTATAGGTGCCCACCACACTGCTGGCTAGGTTCTCTATTTTTAGTAGAGATAAAAATAGGGGGTCTCACTCTTGCTCAGGCTGCTCTCCAACTCCTGAGCTCAAGCAATCCACTCACCTCAGCTTCTGAAAGTGCTAGGATTACACCTGTGGGCCACCAAGCTTGGCCTCCAGTGAGTTTTCTAAGAGTTTAGTTTCTTGGAGGAATTCAAGGATTCAGATATCGTAGTTCCAGGTTGATAAGTAGCAGATCTTATCCCACCTTCCAAGTGAGAATGATCAATCCATAGGAAGAACATATTTTCTATGCATCATATATTCTTTGCCAGCTCTTCTTTTTTAGTTTATTTTATTGATCTCCCCTTCCGTTCTCTTTCCCTCTCTCCCTCCCTCCCTTCCATTTCCTCTTGTTTTATCTTCCGAGTTTTTGTCTCTTCCATCTGCTGGAACACAGTACATTTATACATTTGCTTTCACCTTCTCTGTCTCAAGGCTCATCTGGCAGATCCCCTAACTCTTAAATTGGTGTAGATTCAGTGCTGCTTAAATGCTGATTGACTTTTAGCTTGTTGAAGAGCAGAGCTGTATCCTCAGTACAGCATATGGAACATCCCTGACCTTTGGTCAGAACAGATGTCCCTAAAGGAACCTAGGCCTTTCTCATGAACTAAAATGTAGGCTGACCTTCCAAGAGGGTCTAGGACTGCATGCTAGGAAAAGATAAGCTTTATATCTCAATCATTTTGGAATCTTACCAATGATCTGCTCTCTAGTGGAGCCTCTATGGAACTGGGAAGTGATGGGGGTATTTCCCCATATGGGGGGCATCTTACTTAGAAAACTAGAAAATAGAAGGTTCAACACTTTGAGATTTCCAAACCAGCTGGGGGAAATAAGAATGTAATTATTACTTTTAGGCTTATTGTGTCTGGTATTGTTTCTATTTCCTGTTATTCCTTTGTTCACTTTCCCCATGTGCATAATTGCAGCTGATCTAGCTCCCATTAGCTGTTCCCTTGCCGTTTGTTTGCATATACCACACATGAACATTTGCCGGGCTAAGGATTTTCCTGCATCCACATGCACAGTGCAGTTGGGTGAGGGAGGAAGAGAAGTTGTTTAGAAGGAGTGGAATTTTATTTTATTTTTTCAGAATGATTCATTTCTACTGATAGGCAAAGAAAGGGAGTTTTTTTGGTCTCCCATTCTTGTGTCACTAACTCCTGAGTAAAAGTCTGGGGCAGGTTTCTCTGATTGTACACTTGTCTGTGCCGTAGCTGCAAAGGAAGCTGGCAGAACAGGTGTTAGCTTCTGCCACGGGAGAAAGGCAGACTTAAAAGTGCAGAATGTTCCTTAGTTGTAGGAAGTGTGTCTAGCAGATGCTGGGTGGCCGTAACTATGACCAAGATCTGCTAGGCTTGGAGCTGAGCTTGTGACTGAGCCCCTGAGAGACAGAGAGCATAGTGAGGCACATTCAGAAAGGGTTAAGGTGATAATCTTCTAGACACTAAACTTCTTCTTTTTTTGTTTTTACTCTTTTTTTTTCATTTCTTATAGCATAACTATGTACATTAATGCAATCAGACATTGAACTTTTTTACAAAGCCCCTTGCAGTGTCTTTAATCTTGAAGCTCAGACAACCAGCTGGGCTGATCCCCAAGGCTTCTGAGCTTGTGGAATTACTCGGAGCCCGGAGCGGCCTGTGCTTCCCTGTTCCACATGATGGACACCGAGCAGCTCCCCTTGCTACGGACTAGGCACCTGGAAATGAGAATGCAGAGCTTCTGCGAGGAAATCTCTGAAAGGGGGGAGATCCAGACATGGTGCTGCAACAAGATTTGTTCCCACCTCTCTTCACTAGTGTTCAAATCCTAGGGCTGCCCCCGCTATGACAGGAGGCAGTGTAGAGTGGTATTGTGAGCATGGTGTTCATGCTGGGTGGACCTTGGAGGGAGTAATATTTTTGTCCCTGTAAGTGCCTGGCTTAGTGAGTGACTCAGCCTCTCCAAGCCTTAGTTTCCTCATCTATAAATAGGGATAAACTAGGTCTTAAGGTTTCGATGATGAAATGAGATTGTATGTACAAAGTGCTCTATGAAATATGTGGTACTTATTCCAGAAATGGACTAAATGTCAGCTGTTACCATGTTTTCACCTAGGAGAGACAGCAAAGGTACATGTTTCAAAAACACAGATTTAAATTATGAAGAGGAAGTTCTGTTGTCTTGATTCATGCTCAAAATTCAACTTCCTGTTCATGCTACCGTAAACGTTTCTTGCTATTTGTTTTTGGGAGATGGAGATACCTTTTTATCAGCTGTCTGTGCTTTTTGAGGACCACAGTGTGGGACATCTTCTGGACCCGTGAATTCCCCTTGGTCTGCTGCTGGCCCCTTTTGATGGGCCCTGGTTATGTTTGCTGCACTCACTTTCCCTGTGAGTGTGGCCAGGCCCCTCTTCTGGCCAGGGCCCTCCTCTGGCCAGGGTAGCCATCATGCCCAGTTCTCTGGCCCCTGCTTGCTCTGCCTGTCTTTTCTCTGTGTCCTGCCTTCTGCCCTCCTCTCCAGGCTGCTCATTCAGGTCTTGCCTCCTCCTCCTTCTGTATGTAATTCTAACCTCCTGGGGCTGCTCTGCCTTCCAAAACTCCTCTTTCACCACCCTCATCCCTACACCCATTGCTTATGAGAGGCTGTCAGCTCAGCAGTTAAAGGTGCAGTCTCCAGAGCCAGAATTCTGAGTCCACATACTACCACTACTATTTACTAGTATTTATGACCTTGGGCAAATTATTTAATCTGCCTATGTCTCAGTTTCCTCATGTATAACACAGGCATAATAATAGTACTTACCACAAAGGGTTGTTTTGCAGGTTGAATGAGCTATTAACCAGTGCCCTGCAAAATAGCAAGTATTCCCGGTGATTGTTACTTGCTGAGCAGAGTTCCTGCATCATCTCCAGTGGTCTTCACAAAAGCTCCTCCGAGGGAGGACTGCATCTTCTGACTTCTCCTGCCAGCCCTCAGTCACTCTGTGCCAGACACACTGGACTCTGTGGCTCCAGCTCCTGACTGAAGGCCTTTGCCCTCTTCTCCAGATACCTGCCTGCTAACTCCCTTATCTCATCTTTGCTCAGACATCTCCTTCATTACCCTGTTCAAAATTGCAACCCTTGCCCCGAGAGCTTCTGATCTCTCTCTCCTTTTTATCTTTTTTTCTCCCCATACAAGTGATCACAGTTAGCACACTGTGTAAAAATTATGCTTTTGTTTATTGCATCCTCCCTGCTAGAATGCCTCAGCACTGGGAACAGCACCGGTAGGCAGTAAGCACTCAGTTAGTATACAGTTGGACACCATTTCTAGCCACCTTTCCCAGAAAAGGAAAGCAAGCCTTAGTCAAGTGTGAAGGTCAAATGGCTCACAACTAGCAGAGTGAGATTTGCACTCTGTCTCATCCAGTTAAACAAATTTGAGGACCATAACTTTTTTCTGAGCCATGCAAGCATGAAGTCTGGTTGGCCAAGCTGCGGGGCTGTCCTGAGAGAGAGCAGCTCCAGCTCCAGGGGCTGCTGAGAGGCGCCAGGCTATGTAGGTCTCATGGTCCCATCCCTAAGCACAATAGGAATTTGGTAAAGGAAATGATGCCTTGAAGCAGGGGACGGCATCCTCATCATTATGGCAAAGCTGTTCAGGCAACTGTGACTTTATCCTTATCCTCAGGGAATGAATAAAGAGAAGTTGATGTAGGGCAGGCCAGGTGAGCTCCCTGGTCAGGGAAAAGAAACCATGCTCTGTGTCTGGATGGGGGCCACAGCGTCTGGAAACATCATCCTGCTCTCCACTCTTCACTGGGGAGCTGAAAGGGGAAGGACTGCTAAGGTATGAACAGGGCCACTGGCCTGCCCCAGGGGCTGCCACCTCCTTAATAAGGGTATCTTAGGAGCGTGGTTCACAGCTCCAGCAAACACCTGCAGATTACCTCGCTCCATCCAGGGTGGGCATGATTATCCTTTCTCTAACTGCCTTTAGCATCAAAGATCGAAACCAGACACCAGCTTTCTAGTATTTTCCTTTGCCCTTTTTCTTCTTTTTTGCATCTTTCTTTATTCTGCACTCCCCTACCACTGCTACCAACCTGCACCTGATCCCCCTTCCCCCCAGCTCAGTTTCTTCTTATGTAAATAGCATATAGTGGTCATGAATATGTTAGGCAAAGATTTGTGGGAATAAAGCACTGGCATACTCAGCTTAGCCTGCAGTCCAAGGGAACACATAAGCCTCTGCCTTTTTAAACAAATGTGAATTTAACTCCAAGGTACTTGCCAGTGTGATTTGTTTTCATTGTTCACGTATGAATAAATATTAAAATGTAATCATCTGTTTATGCTGAGCCTGGGCTGAAATGCCTGTCACAGTGCTATTCCTGTTTCTCTTGCATGTAATTTGTTTGCATGTTAATGCCATTCATTCCTACGTAAGCTTCTGTTTTCGGTGTTGAATATAATTTCACTTTTTGATGACAGTAATGGCTTAGTAAACTGCACAATTGCTGTTAATGGGATTATTTTGAAATAACATTAACTTGGCATCAGATCAGGAGAGAAGAGAAAACTGGTATGGAAAGGATACTGTCGAACAGTGACTTCTCTTTAATTTATTATCTATTTTACAAGTTGCTGCAGTGTCGAGGGGCGACTCAGCTTGTTTCTCACAAACATATGTGTAAGGGCTTTGTTAACTGTTCATTAAGTTGCTGTTATTATAACATGAAATTGTGGATATGTGTGAACTTTTAAAGTTCCCTTTCCCTATGGAAATGTTGGCAAGCATTTATTGAGCACCTATTGTGTGCTAGGCTCTTTGTTAAGGACTAGACCTCTGAAATTAGTAAGTCAGACTTCCTCAAATTTTGGCATAATAGTGGCCAAGAGAGATCTGCCTCCCAGCCATCAAATCACAGTTCTCTTTGCTAAGTGATGATCAGTGATACAATATCACAATGGAAGCTTACATGTGGCTCCTAGGAGGGCTGAGGGGTTTGAATGACAGACTTCATCTTCAGGGAATCAGTAATTCTTCTCAGAGGAGGTGATGTTTTAAACCAGACATTGAATGGAATTTAAGAAGCCAGCCAGTAGAAGGAAATAAAACCCCGATTCTAAGCCCATCATGCGTAAGAGAGCTTTTAATTCCTCCTGCCTCTCTCTGGCACCGTTTATTTAATGTTGTCCCGTATCACTCTTCACTCCACCTCACTTAATACAACAACCCTGCAAAGCCGAGGTATTATGTTCATTATGCAAAGGAGGAAGGGGAGACCCAGAAAGGTACAAAAAGCGACTGTAGGTTACACAGCTGGATAGGCAGGGAGGGCTGTGACACCCAAGCTGAGGCCCTTCGTGTCACGTGCCCACGTGTGAATAGCACATTTGTGGAGAAGAGTGGCTGGCAGGGGAGGCGGTGGTGGTGGAGGGGGGTGCGTGAAGCTAGATTGGGAAAACGCCTTTGGTGCTGGACACGGGAGCTCGACTTCATCCTCCGAGCAAGGGGACTTCCGTGGAGATGCTGCCTTCATCATTAGAGCACACAGTGGGTAACCCAGTGGATTACAAACAAACAAATCCACTGGGATCAGATAAAAAATCCACATTTATTTTATCCCAGATGAAGAAATTAAACTTTATAAACACTTAACTTAGAATCGTAAGTACATGGATGTCATTTGCGAATAAACAAGCATCTATTGAGAGTTATGCTTCAAATGAAAAAAAAATTATTTTTCTTATTGGGGCAGGTTGGAAACCACTGCTTTTGGCAGTGGGGAGTGATTGAGGTTCTAAATCACGGAACTAATATGATTAGGTTCACATTTAAGAACAAGTCCTACTGGGGAAGAAAGGTTAGTTTGTAAGAAAGGGAAAGGCTGGATGTGGGAGGTCAGTGAAGAAGCTATTGCAATAATCCGGGCAAGAGGACTTGAACTAAAGCAGCCCCAGTGGGACCAGAGGAGAGCAAAGGAAGGAGGTGAGGGTTTGTAGGAGGCAGAATCATCAGAACTGATTGTACATGGGTGTAGAATTGGAAGAGTCACATGATCTGACTCTGAAATTTCTGGTGCGTTTGACCTGACATTGCAAGCCAACATGGCCAGTAGCAGGTTTTTATAGTGTGTGTAGTTTGGGACATAAAGTGTTTGAGGTGTTTATTGGCACAGCCAGATGGAAATGTACAACAGGCAGTTAGATTTGAAGTTCAGGAGAGCAGAGAACTGTGATACGGTTTTGGTAGAAATTGATCCAAAGAGGTGTTTGGAGCTATAGCTATAAAACTGAGAAGGAAACTTGGGGAATTAGCCCATTGAAAGGGTGGGGAAAGGAAGGGCCCATTAAAGTCTGGGTCGGGGCCAAAGGAGAAGCAGCAGGAAGGAATGATTCCAGAAATCTGGAAAGGGAGTATTTCAAGTATTCCCCTCCCGTGCATGTGAATTACTCACATTTGGAATGTTCTTTGCCAGGGTGGAATCCTAGGCTAACTTAACCTGCTGATCCTTCAGAGCCTGAGCAAATTGTTCCATGCCCCGCCAACAGCATGGCATAGGACACCAGTCCTGTCCTCTCCCATGTCCCTTCAAATAGCTTAATTCTGCAGAACACGGCTATTCTGTGTTGCAGGCAGTTAAGGGAAAAGCTGCAAGAACACAAAGTATTCATTCTTCCAGGTTGGGCCATTAAATGATTTCCTTTGCTTGCTACCTCCCTGTTAGAAGTCAGAGCTAGCTTCCTGGCTGACCCCCTGCCGGGGCGCACAGGTGGCTACTGCTGCCAAGAGCTGAGGCTGACAGTTCCTTGGAGAATGAAGAGCAATTGACTGAGTAAACAAGTAGTTTTAGGAGATATGATTGCAAATCCCCTGTAACTAAATATGAACATGCCAGATAAGAAAGGTCTAGTTTGCCAGAGGGGTGAAACTCACCGCTCTAACACAATTGTCAGGGACTCCCGCCAAGTGGAATTGGGATGACTAGATGTCCTTTGTGATCCTTGTCAAATGCACTCGAGGCAGGCATCACCCTGAAGTCAAATTTGTTTCTTTAGTAGAAAAGCATGTACCACTCACGTGTTGGGGCTTGCTGCTTACTGTGTCTTTGGTAGGGGGAAGATCAAAAAGGACTTAGTCACGACCACATGTGGTCACTGCCCTTCAAAGCTCTGCACTTGTTCTTCTATCTGCCCATTCTGCTTCCTTAATGTAGCCTGCCAGAGACACATTGATTTCATTCATTCATTTATTCATCCATAGAATAGTATAGTGAACAAGAGAGATGTCATCTCTGCATCACGCTGCCTTTGTATAATGCTGGGAGGGACAGGAAAAAAGAGAAACAAATAAACCACGTGGTTGAAAACTACATAAATGCCAGTGAAGGAAACAGACAAGCGTGCAGGGGTGCAGTGGAGTGGTGCTGAGAGGAGGCTCTGCAACCAGACTGACTGGGTTTGAATCCCAGTGACTCTGTGACCTTGGGCAAGTCACTTCACCTCTGTCTCTAATGTGGGGATTGCCTTATAGGGATTCGTGAGGATTCTGAATAAGTGACATTTAAGTGAGATGTGAAAGCTGCAAATGAAACCAGCCGTGCAAGGCGGGGTGGAAGGAAGGAAGGAGGAGTCTCCAGGAAGAAGAGTATGAGCAGGTGCTCTCAAATAAAGACAAGGTCAGAGTGTTTTCGGAAAGCTAGAGAAGACTAATGAGGCTGAAGTGTAATCAGCAAAGGGGAAGAATAGGAGAGAGATGAATTTTGAGAATGAGACCGAGGCAACCGTGGAGGGATTGTTCCAAGTGTATTGCTAAGTCCTCAGAGGGTGTTTAACTGAAAGTGTTTGCCTGTGAGGTGGCACCCTGTAATGCTCAGATGGCAAGATGGGCTTGTGCCATGAGCCACTCATGTTTTGTAAGCCCTGCAGGCCTCTTTGGTCACTTCATGCAAAATACACGTGAGATAAGTTGTTCCTTCTTTAACAGGGTGGGCATGCTTTGTGCTTCCTCAAATCAGTTAAGCAATCCCTAGAGCTCTTCTTGCAATCTCTCAACTCTGTGAAACATGATTGTTCTACAGTCACATTTATTGTTTGTAAAAGCCATTTGTGTTTTTGCCACTGTGAAGTTTTGATTGTGGTTATGGACAAGTTTCTTTTTGTTTGTTTGTTTGTTTTGGCCCGGGGCCAGGCTTGACCCCACCACCCCTGGTATATGGGGCTGGCGCCCTAGTCCTTGAGCCACAGGTGCCGCCCAAGTTTCTTTTTTTTCAGGTTTATGATTATAGTCATTTCTCAGTTCTCTGTTAAGGTATGTGTCTGAAGACCCATGTTGGCCCAAGGAGCAGATGCTGTCAAAAGTCATTTGATGTGGATAGTAGAATGTACCATATAGGGGTGTATCTGTGCACAGGTGTGCTTCTTCTCAGAAGAGTGTGCTTCTGGTGTAAAATTCGCTAGACTGAATAGTATTAGCTATTTTTTCCTAATTTCCTATCTAATGGGTATTCTTTTCTTTTTTTAAATAATTATAACCTATCTTTATTTTTCACAGTTTCATAACTCATCTGAAGTCTACATAATTACCTCTAAATATCTCTCTCCACTTAATTTTCCATGATGTATACTTTTCCATTTTATCTTTTTGGGGAGTATTTAAGATAAAAACATTGCAGGCTTGGCACCCATAGCTCAGCGGTTAGCGCACTGGCCACATGCACTAGGGCTAGTGGGTTCGAATCTGGCCCAGGCCTGCTAAACAAACAAACAACAAAAATAGCCGAGTGTTGTGGTTGGCGCCTGTAGTTCTAGCTACAAGGGAGGCTGAAGCAAGAGAATTGCTTGAGCCCAAGAGTTTGAGGTTGCTGTGAGCTGTGACGCTATGGTACCTCCTTAAGGGTGAGATTTCAGGGTCAAAATGAAGGACTAAGAAGGAAAAAAAGGTTAAATTGGGCAGCACCTGTGGCTCAAGGAGTAGGGCGTCAGCCTCATATACCGGAGGTGGTGGGTTCAAACCTGGCCCCAGCCAAAAAACCCAAAACAAACAAGCAAAAAAATTAAATCAATTTGTTTCAGTGGTGCATGGGGTAGGGAATAGTGAGAGGTAGTCCTCCTAATGGGCAGGCAGTAAGGAGGTAAAATGGGTTTTCTTGTGGAGAGGAAGCCTGCATGTCTTGGGTATCATAGGAGTGATAAAAATGAAAAGTAGCTAATAATTAAGCATATTTTGTGAATAAGCAGCAGATAACATGATAGTATGAGCCATAGTGTTTTATACCATGGACCCCCACCTCCACCCCGGAAACACTTTCTTCCCTTGACTTCTGTAACCCGGAACTCTTTGTATTCCTCATGCTTCTCAGACCACTCTATTAGCCCTTTTTGGAGGTCCTATATGCTCAGACTGGTCTCCTCTCATTCAATCCCCATTCCCTAGATGGACACATTCAAATCCTGCTTTGGTTCCACTTCTATGCAGATAGCGCAGACATCCAGATGACCCCTTCTCAAATTCCAGATCCAAATATGCAATCCTTTACTTGAGATCTCCTTCTTTAGGATCTTACAGGCAATTCAAAATTAGCAGATCTGGGAGCAAACTCATGATGTGCCCTCCCTCACTGACCCACAGTCCAACCCAAGAGTCCTTGTCACCTCTTCAATGTCTCTCAATGAACCCACATTTCCCCTTCCTGGCTATCAGCTTCCTACTCCAAGTTCTCATCATCCCACACCCGCACGATCATAGAGATATTTGGATTTCCTAAACCGGCAATGATAACATCAGTAAATACCCAGCGTTTCATTTTCTTTCTAATACTAAGTCTTCTCTCTACTTTATACTGGCTAGGATTCTAGCTCAGTGTTGAATAGAGATGGTATTACAAATGGTGCTTTGGATTTTTATTGTAGATGCTTTTTATCAGCTTACGGGCGTTATTAATGATGTTCATTATGATGCAATAATAGATTTGAATTTATTATTCAAATTCAAGTCTGACTGAGATTTGAATTTATTTCTACCTTCTCAGCTATACCTCCTCCCCACCATCCTACCTTTTCTGTCCTTTTTCCCCTCTTTCTTTCCTAGATGGCTTTCAATTTTCTCATCCACTTTTCCCCCTTTACCAGTTTGAAAGTCACATTTTATATTCAATACTGCTAAGTGGCTACCTAGATATTTTATCATACATATTTAACTTAATAAAGTTTAAAGTTAATACCCTTAACATTTCCCTGAATAATAAAAGGATTTTAGAAGACTCTGTTTCTTTATTCCTAAATATTGTGCTAGGATTATGCAGCATTTTGGTTTTACATTTTAAAAGTAATTTCACGTGTTAGGCATTATTCTTGTTTTAAGTAGTATTTGTTTATGTTTTTACTAATAAAATTTCATCAGCATTATCATACTGTACACTTAAAATGGTTAAGATGGTTAATTAAATTTTAGGTTTTTTAACCACAATAAAAAAAATAAAAGTCTATCATTTCTCCTTCTTTTATCTTATGCCTTTCATATTTGTTTTTCTTCTGTTTGAAGTAAATCTTTTAGAATTAACTTTAGTAAGTCCTATTGGTAAAATCATCTCTCAAATTCAATTATCTGATTTTACTGTGAAACTTGAAAGGCAGCTTTTCTAGATGTAGCTCTTTACAGCTCTTACAGTTTGTTTACTATCTTGGGCTATGAAAGTTAACTGTCAGGCTTACTATTGTGTCTTTACAGGCATTCTGCTTTTTTCTCTCTGGTGGCTTTTAACATCATCTCCTTATCTTTGATGCTCTGGCATTTACCATGGTGGACTTAGGGGTGATTGTTATTTATGCTACTGGACTTTCCTGTTCTTGGATTTAAAATTTTGAATATTTAATACCAATTCAAAAATAATTCTCATTCTCACCTTGTTTAATATTTGCATTTTCCCCATTCATTCTTTCTCTGAAATGTCAACCAAAGTGTATTAGACCTTATTATATTCTCCAGGTCTCATAAACTCTTTTTCATAGTTTCTTTTTTGGGGTGGGGAGGAAGGGCTAGTCATTCTGGCTGATTTCTTTGATCCTATTTTCCAGTTCACCATGTTCTCTCTTTAGCATTGTCTAATATGCTGTTTAATGCATATACTGAGATTTTCCTTTTAATTATTATATTATTTTCAAAAATTATATTTAGTGCTTTCAAACCTAACTTGTCATTTTTTTATGTCATTTTTTAGGAGACGTTTTTGTGGGTCTGGTTATATAGTGCCTGTTTTTGGTGGCCTTGAATCCTTATTCATCTGTTGTGATTATTGTTTTCTAAAGCCAATTTTTTGGGGAGCTGTATCATTTGTTATATATATTTTTAGTCTTCAATTAAAGCTTTTATTTTCTTCCAAAGAAAATGGTAATTTCCTACTTTCATTTATCTGGGGGGACTAATAACCAGAGACCGCTTTAAGTTAAAATATCAGTTTGTAGTTGCAAGCAAGTAAGGAACATGAATTTGGAAAAAAACAAAAAACAAAAGCAAAACACAAGTGAAGACTGGTTTGTGGTTATGAATTCTTTATTTGGCTGGGTACAATATATGCCTGTAATCCCATCTACTCAGGAGGCTGAGGTAGGAGGATCCCTTGAGGCCAGGATTTAGAGGCTAGACTGGGCAACATAGTGAGACCCCCATCTCTGGAATAAATAGAGAATTCTCCATGGAGACCTGTTTTCTTTCTACTCACAGCACCAAAGACTGGTGGTTTCTTTATTGTTCCCTTTTGTACAATAGGTTAATTTCTTTTCTTCCTTTGTAAAAAAGATGCAACAACCTAGGAAACCAGCTTTATGTGAGGGACTGCAATAAATGGGCCCTACAATTTATCTCATTTCTTCTATTCCCCAACTCGCCCTCCAAGTTGAAATTTAAGATCACTAGGGCTCAGCAGATGCCTTCGAGACAGCATTGCTCTGAAGTACGCAGAGTCCTGCTTTGATTTGTGTTTGTCCTCTGTGCGTTCCTTACTTTCTTGACATTTCACTGATTCATTTTGGAAGTGCAGCTTTTGTTGCTCTTTCCACTGAGAGGTTTCCTAGTGTGTTTTGTCTGCCATACTGTCAGAAATAGAAGTTTTTAAACTTTATCCTACCCTGTAACTGGAGTGATTATTCCACAGTTCAAATTGGATTAGGATACTCTCCTTAAAATCCTCTTGTTATTCCTCTTAGGAATTAATTAAAATTTCTTGTTATTCCTCTTAGGATAAAGACAAAACCTAATGTGGCCTGCAAGAGTCTGCTGGGCTAGCACCATGGCCCCGGTGGCCCCTGCAGTCCCCTTTCCCCTGATCTCCCCACTGCACTCTAGGCCTTCACACAATCCTGATTCACTCAGATCCCTCTTGCTGCAGGCCCTGTGAGCTTGCTGTTCTGCAGCCTGGATGCCCTTCCCTCGCCTTCTCACTTAATTTTCTCTTATTTGCCTGTCCCTGTCACCTCAAGCTATCACTTCTGAATTTTCTGGCTAGGTCAGATCTCCCTATTTTACATTTTTATTGCGCATACATTTTGTCTGTGTCAATTTTTACTTATCTTTACAAATTCTTTGACAGCACTGTGATTGGTGCATAGCAGGTGCTCAAGAAAATTTTGTTAGTTGAATAAATGATTGTGTAGAAACCCTACGTACACCTGCTGGAGCCAAGTAAAAGCTGTCCTCCAAGAATTTATGTTTTAGCTTGCTTCCTGGGGTAACTTGATTGTGCTTTTCATTTGGTTTCAGGCCAGGGGTGCACAGCTGGGTCAGTGGGGTCTGGTGACAAAAATGCATCCCTGGATTTTAAGGTCGCCCAGTATGAGTCAGGGTCCCTCCACTTTATCAACATTTCCTCCTCTGATAGGATTTCACATAATAATCTAGTGCCTTCTAATCATAGTAAATATTAGAATGTGGCCTATCCTAAGCCCTCCAAGCCAACACAGCACAGCACGGTAAGGCTTTTGCCCTGGCTTACACTGCGGCCTTTGTCTTCCGTGTGTGTGATGCACTCAGATTTTCTGAGCCTGGGCTTTTGCCACTGACTTCCCACTTTAGAAGGCATCTATGGGGCAGGAGGACAGTGTGCCTCGTAGCTAGCCTGCACATAGTCTCATAGCCTGGAAATCTAAAGATGGTAAACAGTCCATCTTTTTAATATGTGGATGCTTCTCAAGTTTAAAAAAATTGCTTTTGCAGCCTATAACTTCCAAAAGGCCTTTAACTTGGCATTTGTTCTTTCTTGGATCCAGCAACAACACATTACATACCTGTTCCATGCATTATGCGTTCTGCATCGTAAGATTATTTTTAAACATCTCAGTTGAAAATGAAGGCTTGTGTCTATTTCAAAATGAGCTGAAGTACTTGTCCAGTGGTAGAGGTTTGGTTTGCATTAATAATCAAATGTTTATCCAACACATATTTATTAGTATATCACTACACTAGGTACTAGGGGTACAAGTGTGAATTGGACAGACTAGTCTTCATGGAAATTCTAGTCTAGTTGGGAAGAGAGTTATTAAGCAGATAACCATGTGGATGCAGGTCAGATCAAGGGGAAATGTGTGTGAAGTGCTTTCAGAACACATAGTAAGGAGATCAACTTTTGTCAGGGAATCAAGGGAAGCTTCTCTGAGGAAGTGTCATCTACAATGTGAACTGAAGGATGAGTAGAAGTTGGCAGGTAAAGAGGGAGGTGTGATAAGTAAAAATGAAGCCTGGGGGAGCTCCCTGCAATGAGGGAGCTTGATCCAGTGGAAGTGTGGAAAGGCCAGGGTGGCTGGAGTTCAGTGACCAAGGCACATAGCAGAGATTGCCCAGAGAGGTAAGCAGGGGCTGATCTGGAAGAGCCTTGAGTGCCAGTTGGGTTGGGCCATGACATCTAGACATTACCTTAGAGAAATGGGGAGCTGGATACTGTGAAATATTTATTTGGTCATTGACCCCCTTTCCTGGCATGCAACACTAAAAATCTTTGGAATTTCTAAAATGTTGTCTTCATGTATGCAAACGAATTTGCTGATGTCTGGCAGTCCCTAAGTAGCTTCATGTTGGGACTAGTCACTGGAAAGACCAAGGCAAGATTACAGAGTTGAGGCTTTTAGCCTCACCACCCCCACCCCCCCACCTCCCACCTCAGGGGAGGAGAGATGGTTTGAAGTTTAAGCTGATCACTGGTAACCAATGACTTAATACATCATGTCTATATAACGAAGCCTCCATACAAATCTAAAAGGGCTGGCATTGGAGAACTTGTGGACAGCTGTACACATGGAGATTCCTGGAGAGTGGCGTACAAGGGGAAGGCAAGGAAGCTCTGTGCCCTCCCCTTCATTCCTGTACCCCTTATAATACCCTTTATAATAAACCCTGGGTTCTGTGAGCTGCTCTAGCAAATTAAACCAAAGGAGGGGGTGGTGGTCAAGGCAACCCTAACTTATAGCTGCTGGGTCAGAAGCATAAGTAAAACAGCATGGGGCCTGCCCTTGGCATCGGAAGGAGGACAGTCTCAGGACTGAGCCCTCACCCTGTGGGATCTGACACTGTCTCCAGGTAGGTAGCATCAGAACTGAATTGGAGGACACCAGCTGTGTGCACTGCAGAACCACTTATGTGCTTGTCGTGTGGGGAGAAACCCCCACACCTTTAGTCACAGAAGTCTTTTGTGTTGATTGCCGAGGTGTGAGAGCAGAGGGAAGCCAGGTGTTTTTTTTCCACTCAGGGACTATGAAAGGATTTTAAACAGGGATATGGTATAAACACAATTGTGCTTTTAAAAAGATCCCTCTGACCACTGCGTAGAAACTAGAGTGAGCGTGGTATGAGAGGAGAACAGAATATTGCTTCAGAGACTCCCAGAGGTGAGAGATGGGAGGGTCTTGGTTCGTGGTGGTGCTGATGAAGGTGGAGGAGGTGAATGTGTTTGGAGTGCGGTAAATGGGACTTCAGGACCGAATGACATTTAAGCTCTTCACAATTCACTCCTTTAGACCCCAGGTCTCTGACTTGGGTGCTTACAGGGTCATGTCCTGGGTTGGAAGCCAGAGGGTGAGCTCCAGGGTGAGGTTTGGTTTCAGAGAATTGGACAGTCAACACGTTCTGTCCTGACTCTTTGACGATAGAAGCCAGATAAGAACTCTGCAGGTTGACCTCAGTGGTAAATAGTTTACTTAAAGACAGGGAATCAGGGCCCAGAATGGAGTGACCATTTAAACCTCATCACGAATGTTGGAGTCAGGCTGGAATTTGCTCCTGGGCCCTGGACTGTTGCTCCCTCCGTCACACTGCCCTCCACCCCGCCTGGCATGCCCTCAGCCAGCCTGCAGTCCACAGGAGGTCTCCAATAACACAACCTCAATGTGTTTGAACTCTGCATGTCCTCAGGTCTTTCTAGATTTTAAAACAGAAGAATTTTACTACACATGTATTTTTAAAACTGGCACCATTAGTAAGGCAGATGTTAAAAATTCTATTTAACTACACACACCAAATGTCGAGGTTCTCAGTGGAAGAGCAGGAAGCCTGGGTTTAATTATCCTTCTCAGGAAACCAAGGCAGCAGAGGACAAAGTTCAATGCTCTTGGCATGACCGCGGTTTAGAGTAATAATAACTTGGCATTTCTTAGGCAATTGTCTTTCTAGCTCTTGTCTGTGCCAGAAATAGGAGGTAGATAAAAAAATCAGTATCTCTATTCTGTAATTGTAGAGGGAAAACTGCCTCTAGTTGTATGACCTTGAGTTAGATTCCCTGACCTCAGATTCAGTTCCCATGTGAGAATGAAAAAATTCCGGAAAAGCTTTGGGGAAAAGGATTATATAGTAGGAACGTGCTGGAGGGCAAGAAATATGGACCCCAAAGAAAGTAGAGCTCTCTTTTTAAAGTTAAATGTAATGTTTGTTTAAAAATTAGACTATAAAATAAATGTGTATAATGGAACTGTTGTTACATACACTCTCTTTTCTCAGAGGAAGTGAATTGTCAATTTCATGTATAGATTTCTGGATTTTACTGATTTTTGTGTGCCTGTGAATGTAACCATTCTGTGACTTAATGTTTTCTGTTACACTCAGGACATCCATGGAAATCTCCTAGCTCATTAAAAAACTAAAGGAAGAAATCATAAGAGAAATAGTTAAAACCTAGTTTCTTCTTGTCATCCAAACTTTTAGGTGAACTGGGCCGTAGAAGGATTCTACTGAATATTAGCTTCTCCTTTAAGTAGATGTTGCAATACAATCTAAGTTTTGTCTGTATGTCTTGGAAGCATGTTAGGGGGTGGAGAGAAAGAAAGATTGAGAGAGAGAAAGAGAGAGAGAGAGAATTTCCTTCTATTTTTAGGGACATTATTTGGGGAACATTCAATTTCTAATTATATTGAGGGACGGAAAAACCCTGAATACCATTTTTCTTGCTAATGGAGAAATTTACTTAAGTGCAGAATTATGCACCTGACTCCTTCTTGCCAAATTACATAAAGTCTGCTGCTCCTCTGAGTAGAATGAAGGATGGCATGGGGCATACATCACATGCTATCCATAACTTAAAGTTCTTTTCAAGGCTTTTGCCTGCATCTGATTACCTTCTTACTATTAATTTATTACGCAGGGTTGCCATATTTTAAAAGTAAAGTGAATGTTTGCGATGGATTGTTTTTCTTTCATTTCTTCCATATTGTTAACTTCTATTTTTTTTTTTTAATTTAGGCTGTTCGTGCTTCCACCTGAGGCAGTTTTTCTTTGGTGATTGCATTAATTTTTATGTGTTCATTCTAGACATTTTTCAAAACAGGATCCCCACATGTTGAGTCTGACTTCTTTCCTCTCAACCACAAATCATTCTTCCCTGGGGTTCTTTGCAGGGAAAAGGCTGTTGAGTTTTTTGCAGTTTGCCCAAAGGGGTAATCCCACCTCAAATGTCAGACTCTGGAAAAGGAACAGCCGAATAGAGATAACTTTGTCATGGACAAAATGGTGGGTACCAGGAGCTGGTCTGAGCCTGCCTGTGGCCTGTTGGTGGAGTTCAAAAACACGCAGCCTGCGAGGAGACCTCTTGACCATTCACATTGGCAACATCCCAACCCTCCCTTCCATAGCTCTTTCTGATAGAACTTTGCTGTTCCTCTTCTGACTGAATAGATCTTTTTTTTTTTTTTTTTTGAGACAGAGCCTCAAGCTATCCCCCTGGGCAGAGTACCATGACACCACAGCTCACAGCAAGCTCCAACTCCTGGGCTCAGCCTCCCAAGTAGCTGGGACCACAGGCGCCCGCCACATGCCTGGTTATTTATTTATTTTTTTTTGGTTGCAGCTGTCATTGTTGTTTGGCGGCCCGGGCTGGATTCGAACCCGCCACCTTAGGTGTATGTGGCTGGCGCCTTAGCCACTTGAGCCACAGGCGCTGAGCCTGAATAGATCTTTACATTTCAACTTTATCACCCCTCAAAACAATATTTCCCTGGCCACTGTTGAGTGAGACAGCTAATTCTAAGCCCATTGCACCCAAAATTCCACATCTGCATTTTCTTATTTATTTCAGGTCTTTCAACCATGGTGGGCCATACAGGGAAGAAGTGAATCAGGAAGGGGGGCCCTCTCTTTCACTTGCCTATTCCAGCCCTGTTTTGCAGGGACTTGAACATGCCTGCTGGGTGCACTGAAGGGTCTGTAAGTAGGATCAATAAATGCAAAGATGATTTTCAGACAGTCTCAGCCACTGGTTTAGCTATAGCTATTCTTGGTTCCAGGTTGTGGGAGACAGGTGTCAAAGGGGAGAGAGAGAGAGAGAGGAGGAGGGAGAGAGGGAGAGAGAAAGACAATACACTTCACTCCTTGGCTCTGGTCTTCAAGGGTTATGATTTTCCCAATGATCACTCTTTTGAAACCAGGAAAGACTCAGTGGTTCTTTTTTGTAAAGTCAGTACTTTATACATCCGGAACAAAGCAAATTATTGGCTCAGGGGTAGGAACAGTGGCCAACTCACCTTGGATTTAGAGCTGGAACAGAAAACTTTTAGAGCCAGACTTCTAGCTTCCCCTCCTGTAGCATCGCCTCCCAGGTAATTAGCGCCTTCCTACCCACTGACTTGTTCCAGCTCCCAGCAATCAGCTGTTACTTTCCTCTCTCCATTAGTAACCATTAGCAGTATTGTCTAGTGGCTAAAGGGGTAAATTTGGAGCCAGGCACTCTTGGGCTCAAATTCTGGTTCTGACGGTTAGTTGAGTGACCTTATGCAACTCAGCTGAGCCTCCGTTTCCTCATTCATTGCGTGGTGATGATACTGGTATCACAGTGTTGCTCCTGGATCAAAGGAACAAATATTTACAAAATGCTCCACATAGTGCCTCATGCATAGCAGTGGTATGATAAATAGCAGCTAGGGTAGTAGTAGTTTTAGTAATAAAGGTGATAATAATAAAGGCTGCACAGCAGAAGAAGATGACTAATAAAACAGTAGGAAAACAGTGGCAAACCAATGGGAGGAGGTCAGGGTCATGTGAAAACAAACCATTCCTGACTCCTAATACCCTTGAGATCTTGCAGGGTCCTTTAGGATTAGCTGAACGATGATGGGTTCTGAATTCCTCAGACATTTCTGTTGAGCACATGGAAGATGCTGACGTTCGTTTACTCAATAATTTATCATTTGGTGATGCATTTGTTTATAACTCACTTGTGATGTTCTAGGCCTATTGTTAAACATGGGATATTATGACAAAGATACCCTGGATCTCTATCTGCATGGAGCTTATACTCCAGTGGAGAAAATAGAATAAGAAGTCATGATAAAGAGTGCAGTATTACGGTAGAGATGTCTCAGCTGGTGTGACGGTCTGAAGTAATGGTGTGTGAAGTGTGTATCATTCATCTGAGGAAATTCACTAGATAAGTGGCTTCCCTTTTCTTATAGTATTCCTTAAGCACCTTGCATCGTATTTGGGGGGCACAAAGATATCTTGACTTTTGTGTCATGGTAACAAAATAGTATGGTGATCTCACTGTTTGAGTAACTTTGTTCAGTTCCGTATAGGATCACAGAATCATTTAAAATAGATTTTTCATTTTTAAAAGCTTTCAATTAATCTGGTTTTCTACCAGGCTCTTGTGAAATGAGTCAGGAGGCTGTGCTGGCCAAGAGCAGATTTAGGCAAAGATGTGATCAGGTGAGGAAGATGGAGGGGACCTGGGGTCCCTGTAGAGCACTTCTGGAGCTACGGGGTTGGGGGAGGAAGAAGGTGGAGGATGGGCTGCAGTGGGGGGTGGCAGGAGAGGGGTGGGTCCTGACAGCAGAAAGGTGCCACCAATAGGTGGTAAAGCTGTATTCACCATCAGCCAGAGGCCTGGCTCCTGTGGGGCCTTAGTTCCCTCACTCTTGCCTCTTTATACCAGTTTTTCTTTTCTCATATGTAAAATGTAGATAACAATAGCACCTGCCACAAGAGCTAATCCATATAAAGAACTTAGCACAGTGCCTGTGCCCTGGGGAGTGCTCAGTAATCATATTAAGTTTTCCATTTTTATCACTATATGGTAAAAAATGATTTACCCATTTTTTAAAAAATGTATTTTTACCTGTGTTTATCTCCAGTGAAGGCCTGGCATGTAGTAAGTGCTCACTGAATGGAGGTGTCTTCATGAAGATGCTGATTTCTTTCTCCTTAAGGTTCAGGAAGCAAAAAGGGGCAGGTCCAGAAGAAAAATTGCTATGATGTAATAATAATAGCTAACACTGTGGACTGTGTGCAGGACGCTGTGCCAATGGCCTGACATGCATTATTTAGAAGAACCTTATGGGGCCAGTACCATTTTACTAATGAGAAAACTGAGCCTTAGAGTAATTAAGTAACTTAGCCAAGGTTACTCAACTAATAAGCGACAGAGCAGGGCTTGGAACCCAGGCAGTGCTGCCTAAACTTCTCTGTTGCCTCAAAGAGGCAGGGAAGGAATCAAGAATTTGGGGATGGGGGTGGGGTGCATGAGGCTCGGAGGAGCTGGCAGTGGCCAAAGGAGAGAAAATAAAATAAGGCTGGGCGTCAGGAGGCCCTCCCTCCACCTCCAGACTCTAAAGCGAATCTGCCCACTTGCTCTCCCCAGCCTGAAGTTGCTTTGGTTGGCTTCTGCTCCCCTGGGCTGCCAGCCTGAGGCTGGCATCTCAGTTTTAGGCTTTATGTACCTGCGTGGAAGGGGTGATGCAAAGCATTGTACACACCATATGGGGCTCCATTTGCATTTAGTGAGTGCTCAGCTGTGCACAGTGTCTCCTTAATGAATCACATGCAAGCGAGCATCGCTATATTTATCCAAGCCCAGGGAGCTGGAGCGCTGGCTCTGGTTGGACCTGCGTGCCCCAGAACAGTGCCTCGCAGGTTGTTCCAGTTTTCCTTGTGGTCAGGGCCTTAGGGCCCTTCAATAATTTGTTCCCTGGCAGAATCAGCTGGTTTCTGAAATATCTGGTGTTCTAGGCCAGAAAAAATGTTTACCTCCGAAGCTATACCAGAGACCAAGCACTAAAAAAGGACCTGGAAGCTACATCTGCTGTGCCCTTGACTTCAAGGCCACATTTAAAGCATCGTAGTTCTATGAGACACTTTTATTTTCTTTTCAAGCTTCTCAGTGGAGGTCCCATGATGCATAATTGACCTACTCTCAGGTTATCATCAGGTTATTTCTTCCATACAGCCTAACGCCCTTATATATTTTTTTCCTTAGTCACACCTTAGTTGAAATATTCCTTTTACAGCCAGATGCGATGCCTTGCACCTGTTGTCCCAACTGCTTGGAAGGTTGAGATGGGAAGATTGGTTGAGCCTGGGAGTTAGAGATGCAATGAGCTGTGATCGTGCCACTGCACTCCCTAGTGAGACCCTGCCTCTAAAAAAATCCTTTATTTATACTAAGATCAGAGATTTTGCCAATACGATTACTTTTGTGCTGAGGAATCGACCATGGGAAGAATTGCCAATGTTTACGTAACTCTTGTTAAGTGCCAGCTACAATCTGAAGCAATTTAAGTGTATTATTTCATTTTTTCCATATCAAGATAATGCTTTGAATGAGCATTATAGCTCCATTTTATCAATGAGGAAAGTAAGATTTCAGAAAAGTAATTTATCAGTGGCCACAAAGCCAGTGCTGAAGGAGTCTGGCTTGCTAGTCAAGTCCTTTGCACTAAATAGCTTTTTCTTTGCTTTCTTCTTCCAGATTGTAATCATGTCTTCTAATTCTTCTTGCCATTTCTAGCCAATCCCTTGTTTAAAAAAAAAGTGTGTGTGTTTGTATGTGTGGTATACATATGTACATATGTATATTCCCATTTTTCCCTAGAACTGTTTTTTATCCTTTATAAAACTTAGGCAGGTGCAGACTATGTTTCTATCCCTGTACTCAAGTGTGGCATTAAAGTACTTAACTTGTGACATGAATAACAGGGAACAGATTGGATCCCCACTGGGGCATAGGCCCCTGATGGTGGCTTCATGGGATCTGTGTCATCTGCCTTCCCTTGCTAGATTTTGAGAGCACAGAAGAACGCTGAGCTCTGGTCTGAGTTATAACCATGGAGCACTCTGTGACTGAGAGCAAATCAAATCTTTATTTTTGGTGGTAATCAAATTCCTTTTCCTACAAAGTTTAGAGTTGAATGGAGAAGCATTGTGTGGTTTCATAGTCTAAAAGTCTCTTTTCCTTCCCACCTCAGTTAAATAATATTTAAAAGATGGTGAAGCCAAGTCAGTTCCCCACCCTGACCCTCAGTCTTTTCATCTGTACAATGAAAGGAAGGACTGAGTGTGGGGACTTCCCAGTGACTCTTGCTTTCAAACTCCAGGGGGCTTTAGGACAAAGCTGCAGGAAGAATTGGGCCTAGTTTTACCAAAAAGGGAGTATATTGTAAAGATATTTGTGCAGCTCCTAAAATCCCAAAGAGTTAAATAATCAAACACAGAGAAGTAGGGAACCAGGGCAGCCTCAGGGATCTCTTTAGCAGGAGTTCCTGGCTATTCCCTCTGAAGTGCTGCCATTAAGATGACACCTAACAAAGCCTGTTTTTATATTCTTTTGTTAAAAATGACAGTCCCAGAGGAAAAACTGCCATGGGACATTCAGTTATGGAGGGCAGGGGGGCCAGCAGGTCAACCAGCAGGAGAGTGTTGCTGATGCCCTCCTTGTAGGGGGAGCAGGTCCTTCCTAGGAGGCGCAACAAGATCACAACCACCCCCTGATACTCACATGCGCTCACACAGACCTGCAGCCAGAGCCCATGTGTATGTGACTATGTAGGCAGCCAAGGCTGGGGGGTCAATGTGGAGGGGAGACCGAGTGGGCAGGCTCAATACCAGAGGTCAGCAACAGCAATTGTAATGTAGTTTAGTTACTTCAGGCACCTGTGGGTCCTGGAAAGAGTAACAGATTTTAAGGCAAAAGGCTTGAGGGATAGACCATTCATTAGGTAGAGCCAGTGGGTATAGGCACAAAGAGAGGACAGCATCATCTCACAGGGAAGCCGCCACCACTGTGTTGGATTAAGATTCTCTTTTCTCTGCCAGATCAAGCAGAGGATATATTCTGGTCCCATCTTTTCCACGTGGTTGGCATTTGGGCAAGTTCCAGCCTCTTTACAGTGTTATTTATTTATTTATTTATTTTTGAGACAGAGCCTCAAGCTGTCCCCCTCGGTAGAGTGCCGTGGCATCAGAGCTCACAGCAACCTCCAACTCCTGGGCTCAAGGGAGTCTCCTGCCTCAGTCTCCCAAGTAGCTGGGACCACAGGCGCCCGCCACAATGCCTGGCTATTTTTTGGTTGCAGCCGTCACTGTTGTTTGGCAGGCTGGGGCTTGATTCGAACCTGCCACCTTAGGTGTATGTGGCTGGCACCTTAGCCACTTGAGCCACAGGCACCGAGCCTAGAGTGTTATTTACTTATTTAGATAGAATCTCACTCTGTTGCTTGGGCAAGAGTGCCATGGCGTCAGCCTGGCTCACAGTAGCCTCAACTCCTGGGCTCAGTGGTCCTCCTGCCTCAGGCTCCCAAGCAGCTGGAGCTACAGGTACCCACCACAGTGGCTGGCTAATTTTTCTATTTTTAGTAAGATGTGTCTTTTTCTTGTACAAGTTGGTCTCCAACTCCTGAGTTCCAGGGATCCTCCTACCTCAGCCTCCCAGAGTGCTAGGATTACAGGCATGAGCCACCGTGCCTGGCCCATAGTGTTTTCTGTTTCCCCATCTGTGACATGGGGATGAGAGCAATAGTAATAATCCTGCGGCTGCAATTAACACTCACAAAACAGAACTAACTTTTATGGGGGCTGAGTGCTGTGTTTAGCACTGTGTGTGTGAATTGGTCTCCTTGCAGTCCTTCCACACAGCACTGTTCAGTGGCCTACATTTTGCTGAAGAGAAGCCAAGGCTTATAGAAGTTAAGATGGGGCATTAAAGTGTAGAGTGAATTAGTGTGGAAACAGTTTGCGAGGATGGGTTCAGGAGCCGGACGCCACAGTTTGAATGCTGGCTCTGATCCTTTACTGGTGTGGTATTTGGGCATGCTGCTTAGGCTTCAGTAATTTTCAACTGGGCACAATGATAGGGCCTGCTTCACGGTGTGGTTATGAGGACTAAGTGATTTAATGTACAGGGTGTCCATAAAGTTCATGTGTGACTTAAAATAGTTTAATGTGCTCGCTTCGGCAACACATGTGCTAAAATTGGATGATCCAGAGAAGATTAGCATGGCCCCTGTACAAGGATGACACGCAAATTCGTGAAGCCTTCCATACAAAAAAAATATAGTAAATTGTACACAATCTTTATAGACAACCTGTGTGCGTGTGCATGTGCGTGTGTGTGTGTGTGTGTACATGAATGGTACCTGGGGCAGAGTAATGATTTGTAATGTTTGCTATTATTAATAAAGTATCCAGTTTGTGTAGGGCAGAGTGGGGGTTTGAAACCAGAGCTGACTGACACTAGAATACATACCCTGAAGCAGGTATCTCTGTGGCAGCCAGAGAAGAAGGTTCAGGAGTGAGTGGTATAAATGGGGAGGGCGTTGGGGGAGGAGAGTGAGCCCTGTAGCTAGGGAGGGGCAGAGAATGGAGAGCTGGAGGGGTGAGGCCACTTCAGGCCTTCTAGCCCCTCTCCCAGCCTTGCCTCTGCGACCTTGAACTAGGTACTCAGGAAGTCAGCACACACACACAGGGCATCCAAAACTTTTTTTTTTTTTTTTATAACATGGAATGCTTCATGAAGTTGTGCCTCATCCTATGCCGGACCCCCTAATCTTCTGGAACATGCGACACTTCCCTTCTGCTCTTATTTCAGGAGGGTTTCAGAGAGGGGTTAGCTCAGCAAAGGAGAGAAAGAGAGACAGAGAGCAGCTAAGACAGACAGAGGGATGGAATCAGGCAGAGAGAGCAGCAGAGATAAAGACATGGAGACCCAGGGAAAGAAATGGTGATTAACACCCCAGAAGAGAAACAGAAGTGAGGAGAACTTAAGCCGGGTGAGGGGACAGGTGGGATTAGTGGCGAGGGCCCCGACTGACTGGCCTGTTCTGAGGAGCAGACAGACCTGTTAAGTGTGTCAGCGCCTTATCTGAGGAGAGCACCTTTGCCGGTGAGGCGCTGAGGAGCGCTGCACACGCAGGCCGTGACAGGGGACACTGTGTGTATCGGAATTGGAGACAGGAGCGCTCTTCTGTGCGTTTCCCACTGGATGCCACAGATTAGGCTGCGGGAATTTCACGGTGGGTGATAAAGGCTTGTTTGAAGAAGCCTTGGGCTGAACAACACTCTTAGGGCTGGGGGAGGGGTGGGGAGGACGGGAAGCTGGAGACTGGCTTGCTTTGAGGGGACGGTTCTGTGCAATATTGCACCAATGGGTTGGCATCTGGCGTCTCTGGAAGCAACTACTCATCTCCCTCTCTGGATTAAGGGCAAGGAGTCTCACTTTCTACATTTACATTTCTTTACAGTAACAACACAGGGTCTTTATACTCAGAGGAGCAAAGGTTTAAATTAGTGTGGTGAGTAGTAAGTACCCTCTTAAGAGAGGTCAGCCTGACATAGAACAGGCCGCCTGGATTCATCTGACAAGTGGGCCACAGCTAAGTGGAAGGGCAGTGTGTGCGAAAATATTTCTCTCCATGGTTTCTAAGATACTTTGAAAATCTGACGAGTGCAATCTCTCCTCAGATCCTTGAAATTATTAATGTCCCCTCAGCTCAAAGGAAAGGCAAATTTCCTTTGAGGTTTCAGCGTTTTAAAAGAGACAGAAGGGCGTGGCTGCCATGTTGGTTGGTGTGTTTGTGTTCAGTGGACGGAAGGCTTTGCCTTGAGTGTGTTTCGCGTGCAACAACAGCAGCAGAATTCACCCCTTCCTTAAGTCTCCCACTTCCCACCCCCTTTTCTTTTAAATTTTAAATGGAAATTGTGTCTGATACACACTTTCAAAAGTATTGCCAATTGGCTCGAGAAATGACCCAGATGTATCTTCTTTCAGGCTTTATGAAGGCAAAGAACAGATGGAGTTTGAAGAATCCATGAGACGGCTCTTTGAATCCATCAACAACCTGATGAAAAGTCAATATAAAACCACCATCCTTTTGCAGGTTGGTTTACACCACAATAAAATCTGTCTTTCCCTCAGTCATCCAATAAGTAAGAGCATGCTGACATAATGTCTATTTTTGCTTAAATATGCAGCCTTATGGTAATCAAAGTCCTGGGCTGGTCACGTGGTTTAGGAATCATGAGACCAAGGGCTTCTCATGGCAAGAGAAAGCATACTCATTGTTCATTTCCCATGAAGGTAATAGCAGTGCCTTCTTTTAAAACAGCTCTGAAGATTTTGTCACCTGGAAGGAAATAAGTCAAACTTGATCTACTTCTGATGGTGAGAATGGTTGGGGGTGGCAGTCATTTCAAAGGAGCCTCTTAAATAGTTCACTTTTTAATTTTATTTTACTTTATTTTAATTTTATTTTTATTTTTTGAGACAGAGTCTCACTTTGTCTCCATGGGTAGAGTGCCAGGGTGTCATAGTAACTCACAGCAGCCTCAAACTTTTGGGCTCCTCCTACCTCGGCCTCCCCAGTAGCTGGGACTACAGGCACCTGCCACAATGCCCAGCTAGTTTTTCTATTTTTAGTAGAGACAGGGTTTTGCTCTTGCTCAGTTTGGTCTTGAACTCCTGATATTCAAGCAATCCAGCTGCCTCAGCCTCCCAGAGTGCTAGGATTACAGGTATGACCCAGACTGCCCGGCTTTGCTTTTTATTTTTGACAATATAAAGTCAGGTTCCCTTTTGAGATTAAACAGGTCTCCTCAATAAGCAAGAGGTACTTTGGGGAGAAAAGCCCTCTGATGTCATGGCTCATGATGCTACTCTGCAAAGTTCGTAAATTTTGGAGAAGCCTCGAGGCCTAGCCCTGTGTTTGAAAAGGAACTTAGTGCAAGAGAGTGTGAATGAAGAGGCTGTTTCAGGGAGACTTGACAACTTCCCCAGAATTTACTTGCAAGGGCTTGGGGCTGGGGTCTGCCTGATATGTCACGAATAAAGAAAACGTGAGCACATTTATTTAAATCAGTGAGTTAATCAGATTTCTTCTTTCCCTTTCCTCTTCTTCCTACTCCTCCTTCTTCGACATTATTTTTTTAGATGCTAATTTAAATATCCATATGCCGGGGATGCCCAGTGTCTGGTTTGTGTTAATGAGATACTGGTGTTTAGCTAGAATGGAGGAGAGGAAGAAGATGCACAAGTTTGCTAGGGAGTTTTGCTGCTAACACCACAGGTTTCAAACTTTGCATATTAGAATACTTAGGGATCCTTAATAAATTCTGATGCCTCGTTGCCACCACCAGATTTTCTAGCATAATTAATGTGGAATGTGACCTGCATTCCATATTTCTGGAAAGGAAATTTAGAAATATCCCAGGTGATTTCAATGGAAAATAAAGTTTGGGGACCACTTTGATCATGGCTTCCTTTAATTTAACAAACGTGGAGAGCCGGTGTGTGAGTACGTACACGTGTGCATATGTGTAGAAGGACGTGTGTCTGATTCATCAGTGCATTCTCAGCACCCACAACTGTCCTCCTGCATAGTTTATGCTTAATAAATATCTGTTGAATGAGTGAATGAACAAAGGCACAGTATAGGTATAGGGCTTAAGGCCTCCATTTTATGGCTGAAGAAGCAGAAGTTCAGACAGTTGATACTGCTTTGTCTAGATGCCATCAATGGGTAGTGGGAGGGCTGGGATTCAGGTCTGTTCCTGCCTGGCTTTAAACACCATGCTGGCCGCTACTGCATTAGACTGCAGTACTATTATACTATTCCGTTAGCACCTACTGGGGGTGCACGTTATCCATGGGGTTAGTTAGGATTGCAGTCTTAGTTTCACCTTCCCTTTCCTCTTGCTGGTTTTTCAAAAATATCTTCCCCATATTCCTCTAAAGCTCATGCTTCTCTAGCAATGGAGGTAATAGGAGTAGGGAACAGTGTGAGGAAATTCGGCCAGAGCCCCAGCCTGTCACCCCTCTGCATCCTGTTGGAAGCAGCTGAGCTCCCAGTGAGAGGCCACCCATTGTTGGAACATCTGCAGAGAGCTGAGGATGAGCAGTTGTGATGAGAGAGGACACAGGGTTGAGTCAGGTCTGAAATAAGCTCCCAGGAAGCTGAGGTGTGAGTGAGCAGAAATGATGGACAGAGAAAGCCAGTGGTGGGGGGAGGAGGAGCAGGTGCCGCCCAGAGGTAGAGGTGACCCTGTGCCTGGTGTCATCACCATTTCCCTGTGGTGAGCCCCATGTTATATTGTGAGAGGAGCAAAGGGAGAAGGGAGGAAGGAAGAGGGGAGTAAGAGAAAGCAAGGAAGCAAATGTGAGCCAGGGAACCTTTACTGTACAGAGGAGACCTTGGTTAGGAAGAATTCTTGTTCTTCCTTATCTGTTCTGAGGCCTCAACTTTGGTCATTTAATCCTGTCGGAGTCTCAGTTTCCTCATCTATAAAACTTCACTATCTGGAGGAGGGTCAAATAAACGCTTTCTGCAAAAGATCCAATCACAGAATGCTATGCAAATACAGAGAACTAACATGATTATTATGAATTATTATGATTTGGGCATAAGTCTTTTTACCCAGGTTCTTATCGTCTGGGTAACTGTGTTAGAGATGTCTCGCTTTCCTTGTGACTTGGGCCAGACGATGCTGGTTTCCTCTCTTGGATTTCCATCCCACAGCTGTAGGAAGGGGTTTCATCTCTTTAAAAATTTGTTCTAAGGGCCAAATTTAGCTTTAGGGATTTACATAAAACCAATGATGCTTTTTACCTATTGACATGGTTGTTGAAAAGTTATCAAAGAAAAATTTAAAGTCATCTTCAAATATGGGGAACAGTATCATTTGAAGAGAATGTAATGCTATTTTAGGGTGTGAGGAAGGGGCAGATGGCGGGAAAGGGGGGGAAGGGGCTAGGTCCTATGACATCAGCAGGCCCCACAAAAGGGATCATCTCTAGACTTTGATTTTTGCTATAAGAAGAGGAGCTTTGGCTTTTGATCAGAGACCTGGGTGGGAAAGTGGGCACCCACACTTGGTCAGGTCACCTTGGGCACATCATTTCAGCCTTTAGTGCCTTGGTTTATTCTTTTATAAATTAGGAAAACTAATGTCTAATTTAGAGAATTATTGAGAGGACTAAATAAAATAATATGTTTAAAGCATGAAGTTTAAAGCCTGTTAACATAGTTTAAATACTTTTTAATCACTTTATAACTCTCCCTCCTTTAGCTCATCATAAAACAGAAGCATTTGAGGTATTTTACTAGCGTGGAACCTGGAAGGGGGTATTTGTGTTCCTAACCTTGTTACATGAGGCCAATAGTGTTGGGACATTCAGTTATTTAGTTTGATCAAGAAACTCAGACACACATTTCACGGAGAATAAACCCATGAGAATTGACTACATGGGAAAAAAAATGGACGGTGAAGTTTCACCTAGTGGAATAGTACAAGGTCGCATGGGTGTGAGCTATTAACGTCTGCCATAGGTGTTGGGTGGGAGCACAGAGTGAGGCTGACCTGCATCAGTATTCCTGGTTCAAAGTGTGCTTCCAGCTGGCTAGCAGCTTCTGGCTGATGGTGAGACCCTTACTCCTGCCTGCCTTAATTGTAAGTAGAGCAGATCTGCTGCAAATCTCAGCTTGAGTGAGTTCTGAGACCTGAGCAAGTTATTTCCCATTTCTAATGCTCATCTGGCTTCTGTGAATTGCCTTCTGTAGTTTTCATTATTGCTTTCAGTTGGCATGGCAGCAGCTCACTCAAAACCATCAAGAATTTAAAGTCAGTCGTTCGAAGAGGAAAGTAAGAGCAGCAGAAATACCTTCTGTTCATCAGGCACCTACCCTGTGCCGATCATGGCACTGGGCTCGTCATATACAGTGTTTTTGATCCTGCCGGAGATCTGCAAGTAACAACCATCCTCAGTGTACACAGAAGGCTCATAAAACTAAACAGAATAGCTCCCCCCAGATTGCACACCTATTGAGGGTGGCAGAGCAAGGATTTGAATCCAGCCAGGGCTCCTAACTCCAAAATCACTTTTCTTCTCATGCGGTAGGAAGGGCGTAGGCCAGGGGGTTCCACATGTTTTCGGCAATGGGCGCATGCTCAGAAGTCCCTGTATGCGCCAGTCTGTGAGTGTTGTCAATGAAACAGATGATGGATTGGGAGGGTGAAATCCAGACACCTGTGAATTGGACGTTGTTCAAATGCCAGTAAAGGACACACCCTGACACTATGCAGAACATTTCCCTAAGGTCCATGATACTTCATAATGCTTGATTTGATGTTGTAAGTGGGATTAAATGAATAGCCTGTAGTGGATGACATACTGTCTTGGCCTTGTCACTCATGTTACAAAGTCACTAGAGTATCCAGGAGGGCAAGGGACTCTGTCTTTTATATCCCCAATGTCTAGAACAGCAGCTGCTACGTGGAAAGTACTTGGATATCTGTTGGCTGAATGAGTGAAAGAGGGAAAACTAACTTCCCCATTTTGTTCTGTTTCGTTTTGTGTTTTATTATGTGTCAAGCATTGAGCTATATGACATATATCCTTAGCTCATTTTATCTTTATGACAACCACCTTATAAAGCAAATACTCTTTAAAATTTCAATAGATTTAGGTGGTGCACATGGAATTTTGTTACATGGATAGATTGTAGAGTGTGAAGTCCGGGTTTTTAGTGTACCCATCACCCTATTAGCGTGTACACTTTACCTGGTAGGTAATTTTCATATTAAAAAGCAAAAAACAAAAAAAATCCTCATTTCCACTCATCCATAGATGAGGGAACAGAAGGCTTAGAGAGGTTGAGTGACTTAACTGCAACTGAAAAGGAGCAGAACTTGGATTTGAATATTGGTTGTGTAGGCCCAGGGTTTGGGTGTCTAATCACTACCCCCAATCAGGTAGTTTCATTAAAGACTTAAGACTTCTACGAAGTGCCAGGGGGATAAGAGCTAAATGACAGTGAGCCAGAGTTCACTGGGCAGGTGTTTGGTCCACAGTCACGCAGCAATCTAATTTAAAAAGCCTCTTTCTTCCCTCTTTTGTTGTTGTTATTGTTGTCAGTTGATGTAAAATGTTCCAATGTCTGAACTAGGGGGAAAGTGACCCATTTTTGAGACTTGGCCCACAGGCTGTACACTGAGCCCCCAGAGGTAGGAAAACGAGATCTAATATTTAACACAAGGAGCTGGAGTTCCAACCCAAACCTCTAAGCAACCCTTTAATCTTGACCCCTTCTCAATTATATACCACACTCTTAGCAGTGATATTGGGAATGATGGATTCAGTGGCAGATAGGATGACATTTTGTCCCAATAAGGAAGAGAGATAGTTCGTATTTTTTATTTCACCTTCACATCAACCCTATAAGGTAGATAACTTTATTCTCTTTACTTTCCTGGTGAGAAAACTGGAGCCCAGAGTGATCTACCTTTCACGTAGTCTCCCAGGTAAAGGTGGTCCATGCGGACTCAAAGTCAGTGAAGGCAGCCCCTTTCAACCTGAATTCTACTGCCCTGTGGTCCCTCAGGGGCCAGTGCAATGCTGAGTTACAGAAAGCATGCAGAAATACACATATTCCAGAACCTGCTGGCTCCGTTTCCGTTCACCTTCCCCGAACGAATCTGTTTCTAGTTCCCAGGCCTTGGAGAGATGTGACAAATGGAGGTCACCCTCGGGTCTTATGGCTGAGATGCCTTGTCTTTTGGGAGCACTTGGTGACAGCTCCTGCTGCACTTGCCTGTTGTCGCCCTCTCAGGTGTCTCAGGGATTCACAGGGGCAGGAGCCCTGAGGCTGTCGCTGGCTGCAACAACAGACTTGGTGAATTTGGTGCAGTTCCTGAGTCAGAGATGGGCTGTGCCCGTGGGAACAGTACCATAGGCCTGTTGTTACTCCTGAGGCCTTCTGCACCAAGGGAACGTTTAATACTCTCCTGTCATGTTGCTAACACCCTCTGAGTCTCAGGTGACAGTACTCAGGATGCTTGACTTCGTTGCTAGCCCCGAGTGGGGACACTGGGAAGACTGGCTCCTTCGAGCAGCCCCACCCCTAGTCTGCCCATGTCCTCTATGCCAATAGCTGAAGCCTGTAAGTGGCAGCCTCTGTGCAGACTCTGGTAGCTTCACCCCAAAGCTCTGGAATGATCTGCAGCTCTTGAAAGCCAGCAACCTGCAGCAGACACTGAAGTCCCTCTCTCCCCAGCTCACTGGCAGGTTGTTCGCTTTGGTCTTAACTGTGATAAATACACATTATACTCTGTCCAGGCTCTGGGGATGAGGGCAAGTGCTTGAGTAAAGGGGTAAGGAGAGACTGAGCACACACACCTTTGAGGTGCACACCAGGCTTTAGTTCTTGGCACTCCCCTTCACTGCACAGCAAGAGGCTGAGGCTTGGGCGGTGCAGAAGCCCTAGGCTCGCTCAGGAGCTGAGAGGGGAGCTGGGATTCACACTCAGGGCCCTGTGGGCTCTGGCCAAAGAGTAGATGAAGAAACAGGTCAGAAGAAGGGCTTGGGCAGCCCCTTTTCAGGGCGGCTGCCTTAGTACACGGCGTCCCTTTAGACTTTAGAGGTTGTGAGCTGGTAGCCTGTGGGAGAAATGCAGGCTGAAGAGGTGTTTGACTTGGCTGGCACAGTGGAACAAGAGGATGAGAATGACTCATTCTTTAGACACACACCTCATTGCTTCCCACCACCCTGTGCTCATTCCCCATCACTCCTTTCTGTTGCTTGCCCAGCCTAATAAAGATGGTTTCTGACCAAGTAGGTTGTGATGTTCTCTACAGGATAAGTGCCTGGAGGAAGGTCACAGTGCTTCTTAGCATATTCAAAGTCTGAAAAGTTGCTCAAATCTCACTGTTTTATTTTTGCTGAACCAATGTTTCTCAGAGCTGATTGCAGACCCCTAACCCCCTGCAAAATACCCAGGTAGCACCATCCTGTGGGACACGAGTGTCCCCTAGAACATAGTTTTAGAAATGCTGACTTTGGAGCCTTGTTTTCTCTTGTTAACTCCATTTGAAAGAATAAAGAATAAATCTGTAGATATAAAATGTAAGAACTACAAAGAAAAAGTCTGACAACTTTGGCAGCATGCAAATTGAGACCTTTATGTGCAATAAAACAAGAAGATAGGCAAGAGGAAATCCTTGCAAAATGTGTTACTGCAAAAGGGTTAATTAATGATGCATGAAGAGTCCCACAAATTAGTAAGAGAAAAGAAGAATGGAAAAAGGATGTAAATAAGCAGTTTAATAAATATACACATTCGATAAGTACAGAAAAGATGCCCAACTGCACTGCCGACCAGCGAGTTGCAAATTACAGTTGCAAATTATACACATTTTTGTGTCAACAAAAATGAAAAAGATCATATATCCAATGATAGCAAAGATATGGGGAAAGTGAGTAAAGTGAGTAAAGGGAAATTGGCTGCCATGTCTTTAAAGGTAATTTGACCGTATCGCCTAACATTTATATCTATATATGATTGATTGATTGATTGATTAAATGAGACAGAGTCTCACTTTGTGGCCCTCGGTGGAGTGCGGTGGCATCATAGCTCACAGCAACCTCCAACTCTTGGGCTTAAGCCATTCTCTTGCCTCAGCCTCCCAAATAGCTGGGACTATAGGTACCTGGTCATAACACCCGGCATTTTTTTGTAGAGAGAGGGGTCTCACTCTGGCTCAGGCTGGTCTTGAACCTCTGAGCTCAGGGCAGTCCACCTGCCTCAGCCTCCCAGAGTGCTAGAATTACAGGTATATGTATATATGTTTTAAAACATGATTTCCTCTTTGAACAATCCATTCTGCAGGGATCTTTGTAGGTAAACAAATTCATATGTTAAATATGTTCACATCATCTGTTTTATAATAAAGAAAAACTGAAAATGGCATGGAGCCTTTCAGCATCAGTGAGTTGAAAGAGGTACAATGTACCCATGTGGGCATTGTTAGGTAATGGTTAGAAATGAAGAGAGTCCACTCTATGAAATGGCAGGCCAGGATCCCACTTGTTTGTGGTTCACTGCAAAAAGCAAGTTGCAGACCTCTATGTTCACACACACACACACACACACACACACACACACACACACGGGTGCACACACATATGTTCATACATAGAAAGCAGTCTGGAAGGAAACATACCGTAGTGTTAACCCGTGGCACATCTACTAACCTAACAGATGTGTTAATTGTTTGTTTTACATCAAACATATAGTCCTGAATTTTTAGAATTTAAAAATTATAAACAAGAAAAAGAAGGATGAATTCATAGAGACAGAGGCAGTTGCTATGTGAGTAAGGTGTGCATCTAGCTTAAGGATTACAAGGAACAGCTCTACATGCAGTCTGTCTGGATTCAAATTCTGGCTTTCCACTTGCTAACTTTGTGACCTTGGCTTAGTTTTTAATCTTGATGTGCCAGAGATTCTTTCTCTATGAAAATAGTATTTTCCTTGCAGGGCTGTAATTAATAAGATAATCTATTAGTCGTGTTTGGCACAGTGTCTGCCCCATTGTAAATTCTCAGTTATAGTCATAATCATTATTTATGTTACGTAAGAATCCCAGTTGTATGTGACTAGGAGTGAGATTTTCTTTAAGAACTTAATTTTCACCATTTTTACTTTGGTCTGATTGTTGGCAAGGGGGATATGTGTTGATAATAGAACTGCTGTAACATACAGAAAAATGAAAAGAATTTAAAAAATGCATACTTCCATTAGATACTTAAACATTATTTTCTGTTTGTGTGACTGACAACTCCTGGCAGAATTGTAGTCTGCCCTGCTGCTTAGCAAGTGGTGTTGCTATGCAGGGAGTGAGTGGGGCTCAGACCTCTGGTTACATCAGCTAACGTAAAGGGAGTAAACAATCCACCAGAGTGCTCAGCTTTCCTAACCCAGCTCTTGAACCAAAACGTGCCCACTATTGCTCACCAAGTGGCAGGGCAGAGCAAATAGGAATAACTCAGTCCAAGCCATTCTTGTCATCAGCAAAACAATTCAAGCTTCCCATCTTCCATTAATAATAGAAGTTGCGGCTCGGCGCCTGTGGCTCAATCGGCTAAGGCGCCAGACACATACACCTAAGGTGGCGGGTTCGAATCCCCAGCCCGGGCCCGCCAAACAACAATGATGGCTGCAACCAAAAAATGGCCGGGCGTTGTGGCGGGTGCCTGTGGTCCCAGCTACTTGGGTGGTGGAGGCAGGAGACTCGCTTGAGCCCAGGAGTTGGAGGTTGCTATGAGCTGTGATGCCATGGCACTCTACCCAGGGGGATAGCTTGAGGCTCCGTCTCAAAAAAAAAAAGAATCATTCTACTTAATCTAGATACACCTGATATTAAAATTGGAGATAATATATTATTATAAAGGGGAAATTACAAACATATTTCAATTATAAATGAGGATGCAATATGATAAATGTGGAATCTGATTGTTAAGAGGAACCAGGCACATCCTCTCCTCTCACGCTCGCACTGTCACCCTTGACACATCTGTTCCCCCTTCACCTTCTGCCATGAGCAAAAGCATCCTGAGCCCCCACCAGAAGGAGGCGCTGTGCCAGGCCTCTTGTACAGCCCACAGAACTGTGAGCCAAATAAACCTCTTTCCTTTATGAATCACCCAGCCTCGGGTGCTCCTCAAGAGCAGTGCAAACGGCATTACAAACTTTTAGTTGCTCAAGCCAAAAGTACAGGTCCGCTTTCTTTCAACCCATCCCTCATTGAAACTATCAGAAAACCTTGTCAATTCTCCATTCATAATAGACTTAAAATCTTCCCATGTGCACCACCACCACTGAGGTCCAAGTCATACTCAACTCTCATCTGAATTTCTATAACGCCTCCTCATTGGTGTCTTGGTGTCCTGTCTCTCCTGTCTCTTTTTAACTGGTTCTCTAGTTATCAGCAAGACTGATTTTTTAAAATAGCAAAACATGTCACTTCCATGCTTAAAATTCTTCAGTAATTATTCTGTTAGAATAAATTTTGAACTCAATCTTAATCTGTAAGGTTATGCTGGATTAGGCTATGGCACTTCTCCCTGTCACCTACACCCCCTCCTTCACAGCTCCTTGACACCTGCCTCCATACTCTCATGTCTCAGCTCAGATATTACCTTGCTGAGGGTGCTTTTCTGACATGGCAGGCTTATTCTGAGAAGACAGTGAATGATGAGAATAAGCCTCAAACAGAGGTATTTCTTGCTGATAGAAACTACAAATAAAAGCACTTCTTTTCTGAATACCTTGCAGAGAAACAATTTTGGCCAGCTGTGTCTACATCCACAGGCAGGAACATGCTGATGATCTCAGTTATTCCCCATCACCTCGCCTGGCTCTTCCTTCCTTATACCCATCACAGTCTGTAAATATCTTATTTATTTAGCTATTTTACTTGATAATTTTTGTCCTTCCTCTCCAATGGATTGCAAGCTCTTGAGCAGGCACCTTGTCTGCTCTGTTTATCAGCATGTGCCTGTCACACAGTTGGCATTCTGCAATACTTGTTGAACAAATAGAGCAAATGAGTGAATGAATGAGTGAATGCCTCTGGGAATGATACGATTCTAGAGCCTCTTTAGCATCAGTTTGGCTTTCCTCTGCTTGTAGATTTTACTCCCACACCTGTAACTGACTTCCCAAACAAGAAAAAGCACAGTGTTGAGTGCCCAAGCGTCAATACATAATTTGAAAGCACTAGATTTAGAAAAAGTTGGCAAAGATGAACTCTCAAGTTCAATTAAATTCTGGCATGGTAAGAGTACTGGAGACAGTGAGTTGGAGTTGATGTTTAAAGAGTGAGTTTTTGACCATTTGTATCATAGATGTCTATTAACAAACAGCAGTTCTAAACATAGAAAACACAATGTAGCAGGTTGAGGAAGACTGTCTCTTTTTGGCAATATGGTTTAGTCTCTTTGTTATTTGGAATATTGATCATAATATCCAGTTTGATTTAGCCACTCATATCATCAAGGAGTAGACAGCTAATCTCACTTATGATAGATTAGACTTATGCTAAAAATGCTCTAAGGTAAACAGTACCTTATCATGTAAAGATGGTGATCTGCTTTCTAACCCTAGTCAAATTCACATCCACATTTTCATACTGTATCCAAATCTGCATTTTGATTCTGACACTTAGAGTGTTGTCACTGCAATATACTTATCAAAACCAAAGGAATTTGGTCAAAATGATGCTACAATTTAATGTTCTTACTTTTTTTTTTCTAAAACGAATTATTTCTTAAGTTAATGTACAGAAAAATCGACTCTTTTGTCTGTATCGTTCTAAAAATTTTAACACTTGAACAGCCCTGCAGTCAGCACAGAGAGCAGTCTCAGCTCCTCAGAGTGCCCCTCCTCCCAATCCAGCCGTGGAGAGCCCCTGATCTGTTCTCTACCCCCATAGTTTTGTCTTTTTGAGAAGACTGCATAAATGAAGCAATATGGAACATAATCTTTTGAGACTGGCTACTTTTCTGAGCATAACTGCCTTTGAGATTCGCCACTGTGTTGCATGTACTGGGAGCTATTAGGAGATGCATCACAGTTTGTTCACCCTTTTACCCATTGAGGGACAGTTGGGTCATATCCAGTTTAACATTTATGTACAGATTTTACTGTGAACCTAAATGTATTTACTCTTAGTAAATATCTAAGAGTGGGATTTCTAGATCATATAGTAAGTGTATATTTAACCTTATAAGAAACTGCCAAAATGTGTTTTATGAAAGCTGAACCATTTTACATTCTCACTGCAATGTTTGAAAGCTTTAGCTGATCATATGCTCACAGCACTCAGTATTGTCAGTGTTTTTAATTTTACTCGTTCTAATATGTGTGTAGTGATATCTAATTATGACATTAATTTCCATTTCTGTGATGGCTAATGATACTGAGCGTCTTTTCACTGGATATCTACATACACTTGTTAGTGAAATGTCTTCTGTCCATTGTTTAAATTGGATTCTTTGTTTTCTTACCGTAGAGTTTTGAGAGTTCTTTATATATTTAAGAGTCTTTTGTCAGCTAGGTGACTTGCAAATTTTCCCAAGTCTGCAGCGAATCTTTTCAGTCTCTTAAAAGTGTCTTTCACAGAGCATAAGGTGAAAATCTTGATAAAGTCCAGTGTATTATTTATTACTTCTGCAGGCTGTCTTAGAACTCTTTGCCTAACCTCAGGGCACAAAAGTTTTCTATTAAAAGTTTTAGACTTATATTTTTACATTTAAGCCTGTGGTACATTTAGAGTTAATTTGGTACAGATTATGAGGTCTAAAGTGAACTTCCTGTCTTTGCCTTGGGATATTCAGTTGCTACATTACTGTCTGTTGAAAAGATTACCCTTTATTTGATCGCCCTCACTTTTGTCAAAAATCAGTGACTATATTTGCATGAACCTGTTCATGGAGCCTCTGTCTTACTCTGATGATCCCTGTGTCTGTTCTTTCTTTGTTCTTTGATTACAGTTAAGTTTCAGCAATTTTAATATTTAGGTAGTGTGATTCTTGCAACTTCTTATTTTTAAAAATTGTTTGGGATATTCTAGTTGCTTTGCCTTTCTAAAGGCAAAAAATAAATTTGAGGATTATCTTGTTTATAAAAAGTCCTTTTGGGATTTGGATAGAAATGGTGTCAAATATCTAGGTCAATTTGGGTAGAATTGACATTTTTGCTTTGTCAAGTCTTCCAATCCATAAAAATGGTGTCTTAGTATGCTTAGACTGCTCTAACAAAATACCTTTGACTGGGTGGCTTTAACAACAGAAATTAATTTCCCACAATTCTGGAGACTAGATTTCCAAGATCCACGTCCCAGAAGGGGTGGTGTCTGGTACAAGCTATCCCCTTGGGTTCCAGATGGCTATTTTCTCATTGGGTCCTTCAATGGCCTCTTTCTTGTATGTGTGAAGAGACAGAGAGAGACAGAGAGAGACAGGGAGACAGAGAGGTAGAAAGAGAGAGACAAAGAGAGACAGAGAGTGTGCACATGGGGGCACCCTCTGGTGTCTCCTATAAGGACACTAATCTTATTGGATCAGGGTCCCTCCCTTAAGAACTTATTTAACTTAATTACTTCCTTAGTGGCTCCTTTCTCCAAATATGGCCACTTTGGGGGGTTAGGCCTTTGATACATAAATGTGGGGGAGGAACACATTTATCCTTAACACCTAATATGTCACTTGTTTAGATTGTCTTTAATTTCTTCATCAGTATTTTGTTTTCAGCATATGAATCCTGCACATATTTTGCTACATCTATACCTATTTCTTTTTTGCAACTATTGTAAATGGCACCATATTTCTAAACCTCGGTTTTAGAGAAACAAGATAGATTCTTGTGAGGTGGCCTTGTATCACAAGACCTTGCTAAATTCACATATTAATTTATTTTTTTCTCCGTAGATGCTCACAGAATATGAAGAGTTTTATTTCTTCCTTTATATTTTGTACATCTTTCACTTCTTTTTCTTACCAGTTGCACTGGCTAAACCTTCCTGATAATTGAATAGGATGAGTGAGGGTAAATATATCCTTGCCTTGTTCCAAATTTTATCTTGAAGACACTCAGCTTGCATCATTAAATATTTTACCTGTAGGTTTTTCATAGATGCTTTTTATCAGTTTGAGGAAGTTTTTATCTTGATGAATGCTGATTTTTAAAAATGTTTTACTGCATCAATTCATGTGATCACATGTTACTTCTTCAGAATTTTAACATAGTGGACTGCATGGCTGGAGCTTCAGACATGACCTGGCCTACATTTCTGGGATAAACTCCACTTAGTAGTGGTGTGTTATCCTTTCTATATGTTGTCAGATGCTATTTACTGATATGTTGTTGAGAATTTTTGTGCCTATCTTCATGAGGGAACTTGGTGTTTAATTGTCTTTTCTTGTACTCTCATTGTCTGGTTTTGGTATCAAGGTAATTGTCTCTGTCTTATAAAATAAGCTGGGAAGTGCACCCTGATCCTCCACTTTCTGAATGGGGAGATACATAATTTGCATGTTGCATTTTTAAATGTTTGGTTATTTGAATATCTTTAGTACTTCATAATAATTGTAACTTTTGTTTTTGAGGAGGGTGATCTTTGTGACATTTTTTGAAATCTTGCCACAGAAAATATTTCTTGATGTTTAAAGAGTTTCTGTTCATTAGTGATTTAATAATAAGAGTACCAGCAGCAGCTACAGCAAACGGGCACCTGATATGTGTCTTTTCCACACCTAATCTTCAATCTTTATAAAAACACTGCCAAGTTAAGAAGTTTTTTTTTCTTTTTACAGTTGAACAAAACTGAGACTTGAAGGGATTAACTATCTTTCTCAAGGTCACCTTGATAATAAAGGGAGGAATCAACAGGCCAACCTCCATCTGGCTTCAAAGCTTATGCTCTTTCCATGCCAACTTTCACACATTTGGTTCATGTGACTTCAATATACAGAACTTTACTAATTATCATAGCTCAGTCTATGAAATTACCTGACTATTAAAATAATCAGTGTGAAAACATTTTGCATCATGGACAGATAACTGTTTTCCCCCAGCTGCATGCCTTATCTGGGAACACTTTTTGTTCCCTGTGACTGGGAAAGACAGATTATGATACTTTGGTTAAGATTCCCTAATGATCCGTCCCCAGCTGTAGATACACTAACTAGTTTGGAGCTACTATAGAACATTTAGTTATATTTATTTGATGATTCTTCCTGTCTTTTTTTCAGATGGTATTTTATCTGCTATAGTCCAGCGTCTCTTGAGCTCCATTGTTAATTTGGAATTGTATATTGATGCAATGGTCTAGTGTTACAGTTTTTATTGGATCAGAAACCTCAGTAAAGAATGGTTGGTATACATGTGTATTTACTTCTGATGCTGTTAAGTCCTAGGACTCTGACAATGGATGTTTTGTAATATCTGCTGCATTTGTCAAGTAAATGGTGTTACCAAGAATGATCCACTTGCTGTTATGCTGGGCGTTCAAGCTCCAAGAGGGATTACTGAGATGCTACAACTGCACACCTTGTAAATTCTGTGTTTTCCAGGAACTTTGAGTTATATAGTAGAGATGGTCTATCCAGACACTTAGATACCATGCATCAATTTTATTTTGTTAGTGGTAATTGAAAGATGGCCCATTTATCATGGGGCATATATTTGAATGAATCATCTGTATATTTTACACCCTATTAAAAAATAATGTTTTCAATGTTAACAAGGAAAAAAATCTAGTGTTTGTTGAGTGTGTACTATAAAGAGTTACCGTGTATGTATTAATTTTTAGTAATCCTCTCCACTGGTCAGAAAGGTAGATACTTCTAACATGTTATTCTATGGGATTTGAACCCAGAGACACTAAGTAGTTCATGTAAGGGCATATAGATATTCAGTTCAAACTGTGCAGCTCTGAATCACATGAGGGCTTCCGGCCTGTATCTGTTCCACTATCCTATCCCTATGCTGGTTGTCATCAACCATGGATCTCTGGACAATTAGTCTTTTCCAGTTACAGCAGAGCCTCTGTAGCTGACCACCTCCCTATACTGACTCATCCTCAAGGTCACCTAATGTCCACAGACTGGACATGCACCACATGTGCTCGACGTAAAGTCCTGTGGTGAGCACCCCACATGCTGACTGTTCATCATAGCCCCTGGGTGTTCTGCTTACAGGGGTTCTACTGCACTTAGCACCTAACTCACAGTTTTTCTTCTACTCCATTATAATAATAACAATCACCAAAAAACCCCAAATAGTGTCGTGATTGACAGCACAGGTTTTACAGCCAGACTATCTGTGTTAAACTCTAGTTCTGCTGTTTATTAATTGTACGAGTTTGTGCCAATTATTTAATTCCTCCATGTCTCAGTTTCCGTATTCAATATGTAGAATTTGTGGGAAAATAATAGCCCTCAGCTCAGAAGGATGCTATGAAGACTGAGTTGTTATTTGTAAAGATCTCAGAATGAGTACTATACATATCCGCCTGTCAAATGAGTGACATTGATCTGTCAATTCTTGTGTTATCAGACACTTGCCAAGCACTACAGATACAACACCACATAGATGGCTTGGCACCCGTAGCATAGTAGTTAGGGAGCCAGCCACATACACCGAAGCTGGTGGATTCGAGCCCAGCCCAGGCCTGCCAAACAACAATGACAACTGCAACAGAAAATAGCTGGGTGTTGTGGCGGGTGCCTCTAGTCCCAGCTACTTGGGCTGAGGCAAGACAATCACTTAAGCCCAAGAGTTTGAGGTTGCTGTGAGCTATGACGTCACAGCACTCTGCCAAGGGTGACAAAGTGAGACTCTGTCTCAAAACAAACAAACAAAAACAACACCACATGGATGGAAGGTACTATTATCACCCCATTTAATGCATGAAGACACAAAATCTGAGAGATATAGTAGCTAGTCTAATCATGCTGATGGTGAGCTCATTGTGAACACTTGGAAACCAGAAAGCATTTAAGAGAGCAGATACAACCCACAGCTCTGCACTCAGAGGTTACCATTCCCGTGTTTGAACTGTCCCTCATGCTGTACATACCACTCTAGATTCCTGAGATTGTGCTGAATATGTAGTTTTCCATTTTCACTTTCTCTCTTAACGTTATATTGAAAATTTCATCTTATCATGATTATTTTGTTAGCATTATTTTTAATGATTGCAGAATACCCCATCATTTGGATATAATATATTTTTATTTTTGCAGGTTTTATTTTTTTGGCTGGGGCTGGGTTTGAAACCACCACCTCCAGCATATGGGGCCAGCACCCCACTCCTTTGAGCCACAGGTGCCGCTCTGGATATAATATTTTATCTAACCCCTTCTTTGCTATTGGACATAAATTTCACTTCAGACTTTTACTCTAATAAGTAATGCTAGAATGAACATTTTATAATACATTTTGAATTTCTTTTTAGAACCTTTTTAGGCTTGGAATTACTGTGCCAAATAATCAAACATATTTAAGTCTCTTAAACAAAGAGGCTAATAGTTTCAAAGGAACTTAGAAAAATCATAAGCAGAAAGTACAGAAAAAAACGTAAAAAGAAACCAGTTTTCCTTGGTGTAGGGTCTTCTTTCATTTTTAAGATAATTATAGATTCGCATGTATTGTTAAAGAACTATACAGGGAGATGCCTGCACCCTTTATTCCATTTCTTGCAGCCATGAAATCTCATAAGACCATAGTATATTGTCCCAAGCAGTGCGTCTCATCTTTCTCCTACATAAACGAGAGTGTGCCCGCCATTTCCAGGGTCCCACCTGTGGCCCTTTGGTAGCTGCACATAACTCACTCTGTCCCCTGTCTCTGATCCTTGGCAATAACTTGTCCACTCTCTATTCATATAATTTTGTCATTCCAAGAAGGTCATATAGGTCAGGCTCCCTGGCTCATACCTGTAATCCCACAAATCTGGGAGGCTGAGGTGGGTGGATTGCCCGAGCTCAGGAGTTCAGACCAGCCTGAGCAAGAATGAGACCCTGTCTTTAAAAAATAGCTGGGTGTTGTGGCAGGTTCCTGTAGTCCCAGCTATTCAGGAGGTTGAGGCAAGAGAATTACTTGAGCCCAAGGGTTTGAGGTTGCTGTGAGCTGTGATGCCAAGGCACTCTACCAAGTGCCATGTCTCACAAAAAAAAAAAAAAAGAATGTCATATAAATGACATCACAGAGTACACAGTCCAAGGACTAGATTTTTTCACTCAGTATAATTCTCTGGAAGTTGATCCAAGTTGCTGTGTGTGTCAATAGTCTGTCATTTTTGCTGCTGAGTGTCAGTGCCTGGTGTGGGCAGAGCACAATTTGTCAAACCTCTACCCTATGCCTGGGGAAAGGCATCTTGAGTGGCTCCTGTTTCTGGCCATTGTAAATAAAGTCCTTGTGAACATTTACACACAGGTTTTGCATCACTGCACTCTAGGCTCACCTACTTGCACAGACCTGCAAGCATTGGGGTAGCAATTCCTCAGCGTCCACTTCCCTGGGGGTCTGTCTGATGCAGTAACTTGCCCCTCTGAGCACCACCTTGGAACCTGGGAGTGGCTGCTTGCTCCCTCTGCAGGAGGACCCTGCACAACTCACACACCATCTTGGGCACAGCAGCCAACAGCCAGCCCTGCACTGCCCCAGCCCCTCCCGGTGGCAGGCTGGCCTCACAGGGTGCCTGAGCAAAGTTCACATTTAGCAGGCCCAAACCCAGGCTGCATACTCAGGAGCAGGGGACAACCGTTTCCTGCCACCAGCACCTACCACCCTGTCCTCTTTCCACACCCTCTGCAGGTCTTTTCTCCACACTCACTTCCCTTTGGCAGCTTCTTTAACTCAGGGACTTGGGTTTTCTCTGTGAGCAGGAGGGCGCATTCTGCATGGGTGTGTGGTGGCCTTAAGGAGTGTCCAACCCCGAGCACATCTCTCAGGGCCTCTCACTCCCTGGCCAGCACCTCCTAAAGGCTGAATGTGCAGTGATCTTTACATCCTATCAAGACCCAGTAGAGGGCTTTTATATATAGCATATCAATATTTATTAAATAAATGGTTGAACACATGATAAATTCCTTGAAAGCAGGGGGGAAATGTCCCAGTGACACAGGTCTCTGCTGGATCCCCAAATCCCACCTTCTGGTGGGAAGTCAGCCTGCAATCTTTGCAGTCCTTCTTGGCTTCTAATTTTCCAACTGTGGCTTTACACCTGTTTCATTTCACAATATTTATAAGGAAAACATTTTAGGTGCTTATTATGGTCAGATATCATCCATGACAAGCCATTTTCCTTGAATTTACCCAGTGAGAAAAATTTCCAAAGGCATTAAATGAAATCGTCCAGACTCTTCCTGAGGCCAGCTGGCCTCAGCAGCCATGTTGGCTCCCCAAGCTGGTCTACAGAGTGGCTTATGTTTTTAGTCTGCTCCAAGCAGGAAAGCTGCTGCTAATTCTCACACTAATAAATGGGGCTTGGACAAATTCTACCAAGTCAGAGTAACAGGAGAACTTACAACGGTGTTTACAGTAAATTGAATGAGATAATGTACCACCGAGCACATGGAGAGCAGCTAGTGAATGGTGAGATGCTGGACACGATTACCAGCAATTGCAGAAAAATAACAGCCGCTTGAGGGCTGGTGGGGAAGATGTTTTCAAGGGTCAGCAGACACTAAGGTCATATAAATAATTGCTCTAAATTAGGAACAAAAATGCTGAAAATCACTTTAGAAGGAAGTGGGGACTTAGAAAGCTAATGGGTGGTGGGCATTTCATGCCACGCTAGGGATGAACGACACACTCCTGCACTCAGCCTGGAGAATTCCATGCATTTCATCAAGGCACATTGTCTTGAGCTGCAGTTCCAAAAACACTGACATACACCAAAGCAACTTCCCTGACAGTGTGGTAGGTAGGGACTTGCGATTTTATCCTTACATAATTATTTCAAAAGTTTTTGAGTAAATGCAGAAATCGCCTTTGAAATTTGGAGTTATAAAACACATTACACAAAGCTCTGAATCTCTGTCTGGCTGGGAGATACCTACCACCTATGATATTACCAAGATGCCTAAACTGGCATAGCTCATCTGGGAAACCGTTGTTAACTCCAACATCAGAACCTTTTCCCAAAGTGTCTTTTCTTGGCTTCCCAGTGTTGGGTTTTTGTTTTTTTTTTGAGACGGAGCCTCAAGCTGTCCCCCTGGGTAGAGTGCCATGGCATCACAGCTCATAGCAACCTCCAACTCCTGGGCTCAAGCAAGTCTCCTGCCTCAGCCTCCCAAGTAGCTGGGACCACAGGCGCCCACCACAA